>PYFS01003884.1:0-77534 GCA_003671545.1 Ophiognomonia clavigignenti-juglandacearum | reverse complement strand
CTGTGCCTCTCGAGGAGTTGGTTTTGGTGAGGATCGTGTGGGCTATATATACTAAGGTGGTCCTGCGAGAAACAGCTATTAGTCTTTTGGATCTATATACGAATTCAACACTCTTTTGATCCCCCACCTATTTCAACAATTAGGCAGGGGGAGCCGAGTGTGGAACAGGTGCTCGAGGACTATGGGACGCAGTTTGTAGATCTTGGGAGGGATGTTTGGGATGTGCAGGCCAAAGCATTAGCAAAAGCCCCGTTCATTGCAGGTAGTTAGGACTTCGTATACACCTATCTAGGTACCAGAGAAGCCATACATGTGCAAATCGTTCTCTTGAGGGATAAAGCACCCAACTGTAAAATATCCTAGTTCTGCTGAGCCACGCTCTGGGCAGCTTGGTGCATCGGGCCAGAAATATCAACCCCAAACTACAATAATTACTGAGTGAATCACCAGTATCAGTAACCGCATCGTAATTACACCCAGAAATATCTCGCAAAATGATCTCCCAATACAAATTCGGAAGCCCGGCCGAGTTCAAGTCAGCAGTTTCGCTATGGAACGCGGTTGTGCGTGAAGAGGTGGTCCGACTTAGCTGTGCGAATTATTTCGCACAAGAATATAAACTTCGTCAATACTACCTCAATTGTAATAAACGGTGCGAAATCTGAAAGGTCTACACTTAAATAGTACATATCAAAACAGAAATTATTCTATTATATTTACGTAGTTTGCAATTAACATTCAAAGTTAAGAAACTGGGTAACCGAGCCGACAGGAGGGCTATAGGAAAGTCAGCTAGAGATTGCAGAATTCGTAGGAATTCAGATACGAAGACTCTTAACTTAACACTTAAATTGCAAACCACATGAAGATCATCGGTAAAACTGCTTGCAGACTGGAGTGAATTGATTGTAGATTTTCTGGGGTATATATCAATTCTAGCAATTGAGATAGTTTTGTTGAAGTTCAAACCTGGAATACTTAAGCAGAATAACACAGCCACGGGGATTTGTATACTGACCATTAAAGTGGGTAGCGATACTTGATTGCAGCTGAGAGTGTTGCCAGAACGAGCCCTTACATTTCGTTCTAGAAGTCTTCAGCAATCTCTTGGTCCTTGGGTCTTGATTTAGTTGACATCAATATGCATGCCACCTAGCCGTACCAGTCAGTACATTTGCAGCCGAGCCACGATGCACAAACCCTTCAATGTTCTCATACATGTGCGCATCGTCGTGGAAGGAACGCCGGCACGGCAGAAAACAATCCAATCTCAAACTTGTAAAATACAGAATACCGAACGCTACTCGGAAATCAGAATTGGGTCCTTCATCTACAATTCACCGTGAGCTATACCCTTCAAATCCCCACAATCGTTGACATCCTCATACTCCTCTCCAAAACCCTGCAACTCCGGGGTAATTAGCATCCCAAACGAAGCAATGTGGTCCAGACCTCCGGCAATGAAGTATCCGCCCGCTCCAACGTTCACTGCGCGACTTCCCCAGTCGTTGGCAATGGCAGCGGCGAACTGGTTGATGTCGCTGTTGGGTGCCGGTCCTAGGAAACTCCCGTCGTAGCTAGATCTATTCCAGCTAATTTTGAAGCCAGGTCCGTCGTGTCGTTTTGCAACACTCGCGCTGGAGGCCGCGGTGTCGTTATGTCCTGATGGGGTCATTCGAATGAAGCCAGTGTCGTCAGCGTATGTCTTGATCACGTGGTCCACTGCCATAGGCATGTCCGGATGCTTGAATCCGGTGATGCGAATGTGACCGAGGAGGCTGTGGTCCCCAATGGCAGTATCCTCGCGTTTAGTGTATACAACTTCAAGGCTTCTGTATTCGATACCGTTGTATAGCGAACAGGGCTATTCCGGTGATAGCCCCAATACTAGTTGACCGAAAATACGTTAGCTGCAGTCATAGTCCAGTAGCGCGGCAGTATTCATGAATAGAGTATACATTTGTAGCAAGCCGTCGATCCGGGTATTATAGTATGGTCCACCAGCAATGAGCAAACGTTGTTGGCAAGGAGAGTGCCCAGGCCGGCGTAGATGACGACTGTCTTGTCGCTGGATGCGATGCTGCTTATAGTATTGGCTGCGTCCTCGGCACTTAGTTCACGGCCACAGATTGGGGCACGGACACGGACCGCATGAAGGCAAGTAGAGCAAAGAGAGAGAACCGCATGGTATCTATTGACTGGTTGCAAATACTTCAGGCAGATGATATCGGGCATAGCTTTCGAAGAATGATACCCGCCACTTGTACCAAATCACCTGAGCAGACACCTCTGTCTTCGTTTGCAATCCCTCTCAACCTTTTATAACCGGAAACCAGATAGCAGCGTTCTTCTCAAGAGTCAACCCCGTGCCACATGGCCACTGATAAATTTGCCCATCTGATATCACGCATGGATGTTGAGCCCAGGGTTGCCAATCACGACCTCGGGATTCACCGCCCGTGGTTGTCAGGTTGAGGCATCTCAAAACTTCAGACCTGTGCCGCAACTGTAGCCTCGCAGCGTATCTTTCGTTTGGTGAGATCTCTCTGCCAATGAGATGTTATTGGATCTGACTGGCGGCCTAGTGGTATAGCTGCGCCTTTTTACACTTTCCAAGTTGGCTGTACGTGGATACGGAGTAGTTGTGGCAAGTTCGATATATGAAACGGCGGAACAAGCATCTTTGCTGAGGATGTCCATGCAGCCGGCGCCTATTAATTGTGGCTACAGCGACGCTACCTAATGATACTCAGCTTCAGCGCGAAAGGTTGATAGACAAGTCAATGCAAGCGCAGCTGAGCCCTGGAGTTGGCGCCAACCTACTCCGTACCAATCGGCAATTCACTCATCCAGTCTGAGCTTGCCGCTCACTGGTGTGACAAACCTTAGAAGCCTGTGGTCCCCCTACATACAAGTAATTCGTTACTCTACCTAAGTAATTACCCATCCCAGCCAACTTTGCGTTTCGTAAAGCTAGACCACTTGAGCATTCTCCATCATCTTCACAACAAGTTAACAACCAGCACTCACCCATCTGCCCACCTATAATATGGCTCGCCTGAGAGTTTCCGATGCCATACCTTTTCTCCTCTTGATCGTCACTCTACTCTTAGTGTCAGTCAGTCACCACCCAGAATCTAGTTCCGCCGAACGCCGTGTCATCTCGACGGGGGTTTACTCGACGGCGTCTGCCGTTCTCGCTCACAACGCCTGCCACCTCATTGCGCACCACAGGTCCGACGGCCAGGCGGAATACATCGCACCGGTCTACTGCCTAGCGCCGGCTGTGGGGACCGCCGTAGTAGTCGCTTGGGGATACGCGCAGAACTATGGTGGCTATGGGCCAGGGGAATGGGAGGTTGTTGGGAACTTGCCGAGCAAGACGGGTCAATTCGTGTTGAATCGTCTTGAGGAGTTGGGGCTGGAGTTGTGTGCACTGGTGGCCTAGGCCTTGTATTACGCAAGTCATGTGTGGTAGAGGACCTCGGAGGTTTGATGGAGTCCTGCAGGTACAAAAGGTGACAGACAACCTACATGGCCCAATACGTCTTGTCCTCAATTCTCTGAGGAAGGCTCTTCCTTGAAGATGGGTAATTACACGCGTATTTCTAGCTCCGCCTTCTTTGCACAAATACAGGCCAGTCAGACGGCAATGTGGCAAAAGACGCCCTCCACTTCCACTCTTTATCAGGATGGACTTGTTGAATATCGAAATCCCGCACTATCGTCGAAAGAATTTTGCTGAGTTCTATTCGGGCAAGGTGTTCTGTGATATCATTGTTCAGCTTTTACACCTCGTCACTCTCAGAAAATAGGTCGAACATTGAAGTAGATCAGCACTTACGTCCAGGACAAGAAGCATAACCAAGCCCAAACTGTATTAAACAATCTCAGTTAGCCAGAGAATTCAGGGAAGGGCTTGTAGTCGTTCTTACCACAAGCCAGTATCTTTCGAGTGAAGCTGCGTCTTCGGCGAGCCATCGCTCTGGTCTGAACTCGCGAGCGTCTGGGCCCCATACTGATTTATCAAGTTGCATCGTTCTGAACAAGGTAAAAATGTAAGCGGAGCTCGTGTACAGGAGTTATGATTTGACTGACTTTGGATGAATTGAAAGGATCGTTCCCTCAGCAAAAGTCCGCTCGCCAAGCGTGATTCCGCCCTGGGGCGCAACACGCTGCAGCCCCAAGCCCTGTGGACTGAAGAGTCGAAGTGCCTCCTTCAAGCAGGCTTGGAAGTAAGGCAGCCGTTGAGTATCCTCGTACGAGATGACTCGATCCAAACACTGTCCTCTCGCTCGAGCCTCGTCGATTTCGGCTCGGGCCTTTGCCCAACAGTCTTGACTCCGGATCATGTGGTATACAAACGACTGCAGGGAGCAAGACGTTGCGTCTGAGCCCGCACCAACGTTGGTGATGAGATTTGCATTAAGGTCCGCTTCGGTGAGCCGATCAGGATGCTCTTTAATTGTCCGCAGCCAGTGGGCAACGACGTCGTACCTGCTGTCTGGATTCTTCTTCCGCTCTTCGACGGCATTCATTGCTGTTTTGAAAAGGAACCCGGTGGGAAGAAGCCCCAGGTCTGACGTGATGGGATTCGCCAGCACGTGGTGGAACTTTCCCATGTAGCCCGCGACAGCTGCGTAGGCGTTGATAGGCTGCCCGACGTGTATTGTCCCGTCGATGTCCTCGCCCTTGTCGATGAACCCGAAGGGTCTCGAGAATAGGACCTCGCCAATGATGTCGAACGCGGTGAAGGAGAAGAAGAGGCCGAGGTCCATGGGCTGCTGCTCTATAGTGTATTTGTCCATCCAGCCAAGCAGCTTCTCAATAAGCTTGTCCACATGTTCCTCTGTTTGCAGCATATTGCTGAGCGTATATCCCGACGAAAATGCCTTCGAGCGTGCGATCTTGTCCTTCGGGATCGTTGTGGACAAGGGAGTCTGGAACCGCCAGTCGGGCACAGCGGTCACCTTGTACCAGTATCCCTTGTGAAGCGTGTTGAGGAGCAGCTGCTTTGGAGCATCCGCATGTGACACACTGACCTCGTCAGGGCCTATCCGCACAAAAGCCCCATATTTGTCTTGAAGTTCAAGAGTGTCCTGGCTTACTCGGCCTTTAATGATGCGGCATAAGTGCCAGAGTCGAGTGAACGAAGCGAGAAACGGACCAGGGATGTCGCTCAATGGAGAGAAAAAAGACCGCCTGATGGCGAGAGTGAAGAGTCCGACCACCGCGACGGTGAATATCACTTTGGGTGTGATTAGGTCCATTGCGAGCGGAAAGAGGGTGACTGGGTGTACTGAAATCGTGTCTAAGTTTGTGCTCGTTCCGTGTCCCAATGGGTATGACCCGAGGAGACAGGTTGATATCGATATGAAGAATCAACGGCAGGATATCGAGCAGGGACTCCCAGAAATAAGTGGTCTCCACTTTTCGGCAGATACCAACCTCCTTCACCCGTTCCAGACGCAGCATAGCCAGCCATGCAACATTCGGAACCTCCCTCCAAACTTCTGCTTTCGACTCGATCCGTGCTCCATAATCTTGTGCTTTCAGCGAACCGAATTGCCAGCATTACCTTTCAAAGTTCCGAGAGAAGAAGTTGGCCCCTCCATCAATCTCTAACGTTGATAAGATAAAGCAAAGAGCATATCGCGATGACTGCCGTAGCAGGTACACAGCCAATTGGCATCAGAGGAATACCCAACACGGCTGGTGAAGATTGTACAGAGTTGGCCGTATGTAACCAGAAGTCGTCTACATTGATATTGGAAACATTTCCCTGGTTTTGTATGCCGATGCAAATGCCCAGATTCGAAAAAAACCGCTCGATAAAAGTACAGACGAAAGCACGTCCAACCAGTTCCATCTCTGTCCCAAAGCGGTCCAGAGGCGGCAACACGCAACAAGAGCTCAGCCTTGTTCTGGCTGATCTCAACCCACTCGCAGTCGAACGCCATAACTCCTTTTTCTCGCCAATGCTTGTGATCCGTACCTGCGTCTACAGTGCAATCGCTCCTCGTCGGCTCTCTCGCATGTGAAGAAGACCTTGGAGGCCACAGAAGACTAGGAATCCCTGGAGGAAGATAGAAGTCAGCTAACGCCTCCTCCATAATAGACCCGGGACACCGGAGGAGCCACTCACAGCATATACAATCACCGCGGTGAAGATGGTGCCTGCTACCGCCGGGCCATCCGCGGGCTGGTCAGTGCCGCCAACGAATTCCTCGTGGTTATTCTTGAACGCGAGGCCGAGAATCGAAAGGATGAGGATGGCGAAACACGAGATCACGAAGCTGTGAAGTGATGGGTGGTTAGCGGGAAGTCGTCGGGGGGGCTGCTGTTGCTGCGACTTTGGTGACGGACCATGACCAGGCCTGAGTGGCGCCTACGAGGGGCTTCATTTTCGCTGGGAAGGTGGTAGATCAAGGAGCGAATTGGTTCGAAGCGTTTGTGGTCGAGTTGGGGAGGCTTTCGAGGTACGGCTGAAGGAGGATGTTGTTAGACGAAGTCGACCGTCAGGATGAGCTCATGCTGTCGCGGCACTGATGACATAATCAATTCCGGGCCGCCCCGATTGCCGATCCGGCGACCGACATCGACCAGTTGACCTGGAAAAGCGCCGCCGACTCTTTTAGTTCTTCTCACCTTTTTGAACTTTGTACTCAATTGGCCAACTCAACTTGATTGTGAAGACACCAAATTTCTCTTAAATTATGACAGATGCTCGAGTGGTAAAATCAGAAATTCGTATCTGTGCTGCTGCGAAACTCTGGCTATTTTCGTGATACATTTTCGTCGAGTCGGCTCAGCGCTGCGCTGCACCTAACCGATATCTCCTCACAAACTACCAGTGTACAACATGTTTGAGGTTTGTATCCCACAACATTCACCTGGAGATCGTGCCGTTTTTGGGTCTGCTTGAGCTGACGCTTGGTACCTCAGGCGCTCCAACCGCACCAGGAGGACCATCTCCACCTCCGCCTGCACCGGGCACGCTCGGTCATTCTTACAGCAACAGAGTGAGCATCTCTTCGTGGTGGTTCTATAATTCGCATATTGCTCGCGTTTCCGTCTGTGTGCATAGTCACGGAGCTTGCTTCGAACTACATGTCACGGGCAACGACTGCTTGACTAGTTGTTCTTCCTCCAATACACTCAGATCCTGCACATGTATGCATACAGCAGCCTCCCGTGTCAACCACCCCCGGCAGCCCACCAACTCACAATTATTCCATGCTGCTGGCATCATTGGCGCCGTCGCTTCAAAGCGATTGGTCTCCTCTGGCCAATATATCAAGCCGCCGAGCGACGATTCCCCCCCCCCCCCTTCTCTCTTCCCCCCAACTGGTGTGACACACGCCGCGCATACTCAAACTTTACTTAACATACCTGATAACATGCTCACCACTCTCACCCGGACACAGACTGACGGAAATCCGCGCCGCCCAACGCACCTTCGAGGGCGCATACATGCGCACGGCGCTCTCGCAATTCTCCTTCGCGCTCATCATCCTCAAGATATTCACCAGCGAGTTCTACGCCATCGGCGCGCTGTTCGCCGCGTATGGCGCCGCAATCCTCCTCGTGGCCATCTTCCGGCGGCACGAGGGCAATCGGCAGTTCTTTGACCAGGAGGAGTCGGACTCGGAGACGGAGACGGACGACGACGACGCCGCCGTTGAAGGTGCTGGAGAAGACGCCGGCGGCTTGGGTAGTGCCTCCTCTACCACAGCGCTGAGTGGTGAGGCGGCGGCGGCGACGGCGGCTGCCACTGCTGCGTCGATGCGTGGACGGCGCCGCGTCCAGATGATCAGGAAGAAGTTCCGGACGAGTGGGAACAGCGTGACACTGTTGACGGCGTTGAGCTTGGCCGCGTATGTGACGCTTCTGACGCTGACGCTGAGGCTATGATAAAGTCCAGTCCAATGAAGCAAGTCTTTTTTGTTCCTTCCTTCCCAAAAATGAGTTGAGAAGAAGCATCGTCTGACCCCTCGGTGCTGGCTCGCCCCGCGGGACGCCACGAAAGCAAATATTCGCTCATGTCGTGTCACTTTAGGCTTGCGGGTTCCGAATTGGCACCACATAGACGACGTGGAAGGTGGTCATGTGAACGATGTGCCCATGCAGCTCGGCTGTCAGGGCCCAGTCAGGGTCTGCCTCTGGGTGCGGGAGAAGCACAACAAATCTCGCGCAGGTGGGTGTGCCCAGGTGCAGCGGGAGTACATGTGTACTAGGGTGGTAGGTGAGCGAGCCATGCACCTGTTCGAATAGGCTACAGTTCAGGACCTGATTTCTTGATCTGGCTTTGCAGCAGATATGCCGTCCTTTCTTATCTGACTGGCATCTTCCGCAACAGCGCATTTCCTCATCGGGCCGCTTGTACGTTTTGAGGATGCTGCTCGCTCGTCTGTATGCATACAAATGGCGACGAGCGTGGCCGTTCTGCAATCTGCAACGGAAGCGAGCCGAAAGGAGGATATCTTTGCGACTAGCCTTCTTTCAAGCTAGTGGCTGATATGGCCCAGGTTTGCTGTAGCACACGGGCGAGCCTGAGATGACACTGATGACATGCACGCTCCCGTGGTGCGGAACCTCATCACTCACGTATCGGGTTCTGAGGCGACAGGTGATTCGTGAAGGGGACTTTGGTGGATGTAATTACTTGGGCTATATCATCTCTCTGTCCCCGTGCTTTCTTACCCGGACCACCTGGACCTTTTGTGTAACATGAGGCTTTAAATTGCTTTCGTAAGGAAAGAATAGGATCCAGTTACACCAAAAATCAACCTAGACAAGCGCCTCCCCGCCACCTGGCACCCTCTCCCACAAATGCAACTAGGCTCGGGAACATGAATGACAGGGGGAGGAGGAAGAAGAAAACACCACGCTATAAATTTGTCGTCAGCCTCCATCACCGCCATTACCGATCAATTCGACTCCCCTTCCCTTTTATTCCAGGGTCCTCGTTTACTTGACCACCCCCCGGCCCCTCCAGGAAATCCACCCACACCCCAACGATGAACCACCAAACCAAACTTAGAAATAGAGTTTGAGCACGTCCCACCCGATTGCTCACCGCCGAGTGCCGCAGCGCTAGTCCCTGCCGTCGAAACCCCGGACAGTTTAATCCTTTGTTCAACGTCGTTCCATCTTTTTGGTGCTGTTGTCCTGATATTTGCACAGTATTTTGTCGGCGTGGACGATATGTGTTTGGAAATCTTTGCCAACGCCCCGATATCACCTTTCAAGTAGTTCCTATCACAGGACTCCCTAAAAGGAGCACTTGGATAGTTTTGTCCTCTTGTTTTCCTTGCTTCTGCTTACCGCCTCGTCAAGCTCTACTAACGAAAAGCTTCGGATCGATTCAACTCCAGGACGTTCGCTCGTTTGCCGTTGGAAGGTCGCGCCGACATCCTAAAGACACCAGCGATGACTTGGGACAGATCGCCTTGTCCGGTTCAAGCTCGAGTTCCTGACACTTCGCAGTACTTGTTGAGCAAGTAGTTGCCAAAAGAGACTAGGACAAAACCCAGCATGACAGCCGGATGAAGACATCAGTTTCCTCCGTCCCCCTCACATCACCGGAGCAGTACCCCCTTTCTCCTAGTGGGAAAAAAGACATTCTTCGATCTCACCGCTGGGAATAATATCCATCCGTAATGGGCATCCCCGTTTGTGTATGCGCACCGCCGCCCTCCGCCCCAGCACCGTACCACCCGCCGCCCTCCGCTTTGGTCGGCGGGTATGCCTGCTGGTGCCATCCACTACCATACGTGCCACCGGCCTGCTGATGGTGGTGAAGCGCCGCGGACCCAGGCGGCGATGATGCGCCTCCTCCCCCGCTGCCGCCATGGTGGCTGTGGTCACGGGTATCCATCGTCGGGATTGGTGGGTACATGTCGGCGGCGGGCATTACCACCGCGACTGGGGTTTTATTTCCGCTGGCGCGGTCGACGTACGAGCCACTGGTCAGCGGCGAGAAGCTGGAGGACGACGTCGTCGGCGGGTACGCGCTGCTGCTGCTGCCGCTGCCGCCGCCCCAGCTAGCGTCAGTTGGGGTGGTGGCCCAGGCTTGCTGGGGTGTCGGCGGCGCGTGTGAATTCTGCTGGTGATGGTGGCTGTGACTAGGATGGTGTGCGTTGTGGTACGGCGGGAAATTGGGTGTCATCGGCGTCGTGTCGTAGTGCGTACCCCACGAACCATGCTTGGTCCGCGACGAGCTGCTGGTCGCTGAGTCGGGCCCCATCCAGTTGGTGGCTAAGCCCTGACTACCATACTCGGGGTAGCGGCTGATGCCGGATTCCACTGGGAGGAATGGTCAGCACACAGAGAATCAGGCGAGCTGAAGAACCCTTTATCGCAAGGCAGGCAGTTTGGGGAATACTCACTCTTCAGTCCCGGAGAATCTGACAGGCCCATTTGATGGATCGGCGGCATTGTCATGGATCCGTGGTGTTGCGCTGCGTGGATGTCGATGGCGTGTCCGCTGGAGATGGCCGGTGAGGAAGACGAGGACGCAGACGCGAGTCGATGGCTTGCTGACGCTCGCGATATCGACGGATGCCGTGATTCGGTGGGGCTGCCTGCGTTGACGGACTCGTATTTGCAGTCTTTGCCAAGCTTGTGGCACGTCATGCACTTATTGGAGTTCTGTTCAGGGGGCTCGACGGCCTGACACCGTATCTTCCGGCGTCGGCAGTGCACTTTTGGGGTGTCATCTGTCAGGATCAAGTGGTCCGGCGTGGGGCAATCACTACCTGAGTGGTCTTGGGGACTGTGAAGAAAGAAAACAGGATTGAAAAGAATGTGTGGGCTTACCGCAGGCGGCCGCTGCCCGCTGGTAGTTCAACTTGTTTCGCTTCTTGTCAGAGGCGCTCGCCATGTTGGAGTCTTCCGAGTCGTGGTCGATTTTGATGTGTGAGTGAGAGTTGGCTCGTTTCAAGTCAAAGGACAAGGTGGGAGAGCCGTTCCTCCCTGGGTGGTCTGGTGATCTCATACCCATTGCAGCCATATGTAGACCTGGGTAGTCGTTGTAAGGAGGAGGAGGAGTTCCTGGTGGAGGATACTGGTAGGACATCATCTTGTTCATGGGGCTCGTCCTTGGAACTCGGGGTGGCGCCAGAGAAGCTCTCCAAGTCTTCGAGAATCCGGCCGAAGAATGTAAGGCCTTCCACAAAAGTTCCCAGGAATGGATCAGCCCCCTGGATCTTTGAGATTGCAATCAGGTAGGTCGTTGGTAGGTTGGACTACGGTAGGTAGGTCGTTGCCCTTGACCCCTTGCTGGCAGTTCTTTTTCCTTTGAAGGGTGTCTTTTTGGTGAGTTGGTGCCAATCAAAAGGTAAGTGTCAGAGCAAGGCTGACCCGGAACGGCCAAGGATTGGGTGTCGTTGGCCGTGAAAGAGTTTCCTGGGGTAATATTGTTGTTGGGGGCCTTGTGTCTTCCTTGGACGACGGTCTCTGTTCCGGCATTTACTAAGTAGACGGACACGGAAAGGGAGACACAGAAGCTGGCTCTGGCGATTGGGAGGAGAGCACGTCTGCTGCTTCCGAGTCGACCTGGTGCTCGTAGGGGCTGTCTGCAACAGGAATAGCTCCAATCGAGGCGACAAAGAAAGGGTAGCGAGTTTCGGCAAACCAATCGACTCACAGGTCTCAGAGCCCCAGCGATCTGCTGCCACGCGACAGTTACTGCAGCGTATTGCAGGATACTTGACGCACTTATTCAAACGAGGTTGCAGGTGGAATGGGATCAAAGCCTATTCGCCCCTCCTCGATGATTCTGCAAGGCGGGTTTCGCAGTGTGCAGTGCGGGCGTTTCGCTGGGCTCAATGTTCCGGTTGTGCGTTTCCCCTCCAAGTCCGTCGATAGTTGTTGTTGGTCCCACAGCAAATATGATGCGGACAATGTCGCAATGGGTGACTTGACCCCTCCAGAAACCAGGACGCGGGTTCGGTCGTGCCTGCGCGTCACCCTGACCAGCCACGGATATATGTACTGCGGCGCCGACCCTGTTTGGTTCACACTTGGCGGACGAAACAGAAGAGGAGCGAGCTGACTTTGATTCTAGGTGTCTCTCGTGAAGGCTAGACTCTGGGTGACTGCCGGACTATCTATTGATGGTCTGGAAGCTTATAAGTCTCAAGTCTGGAGCTGGAGCTGGAGCTGGAGTTGGAGTTGGAGCTGGAGCATAGGCATGCGTGCAGGAGCTTTGACCAAGACAGTTTGGTGCATCACGAAAACATTGGACGGGCGTCGGTATGGGTCTTGGTACTTTCCGGTCTGAACAAGCAACCAAACCCGGGCCGAGAGGAGGAATGGTGCTTGATTCCGGGGCCGAGAATGAGGGTCAGTGTAGGTGCATCATTACCTGGTCGGGGTGCGAATTGTGAACAGTCGACTCTGAGACAAAGCGCTTCTGTTCGACTTCCAGTGCTTGCTCGCAATGTCTAATGAGATTGTTTCTTCTCCGATCGTTGCTTCTTCAGGGCCTTCTCTACACCGGAGTCTCGCCGATTTGTGCAGCCGGCTGGCAAGTTGGCTGGCTGGCAGGCACACAGTCTGATAGTTCAGGAGTAGGTGAGAGGTAGTGAGGCTCTAAGAGTCGTGTGAACAGCGATTGACCATAACATAGGCAGTCTCGAACAGAAGGTAAAAGACGACATCGACAGGCTGACGACAGGTTGGTCGTCAATGGCGAGGCTCAACCTGGAAAGTGGCGGATACTTCGGACTATTTCTTGGACAATGGATGCAGTCAGGCGACCAACCCAGAATTGTAACAGGGCTTGTGAGTAAGCCCATTTCCTTTCGTCAGGGCGTGGGAATGTAATCCCTCGGCGAACAAAGCACCATCACCACCACGGTCAAGGGCTGAAACTTCCCGCTGCATGCGGACACCCAGCGCCGCTTTCGAGTGCCCCATCCTGAACATCATTTTACGTGATGAGATTAGGTCTGGGTCTGTCTCAGACTAGGAGGGCATCATATACATCATACCTATTTTCTAAGGGCTTTGGCTTTCAGGGCCAGGCCTCGTTATGAGCCTGTCGACCTCGCGGGCGAGTCCGCCGTGGAGGCGAGGGGGTGCGTAAACACCATCGCCCTGGAACAGTATCTCCGCTTTATGTGTCAAAGCACGACCGGTGAACTCGATCACTGATCAAGGCGTCCTCTGGCCCAGAATTCCTCACTTGAGCACGGTACGGGAACAAGGGTCCTGGCCAGCTGTCAAGGGTATTTTGTGGGGACACTACTGTACGAAATCCAGACTATCAGACTACATGCACAGGGGCCAGAATATTTCTGGGCTTCTGCAGCATAACCTTGTTTTCTGAAGCTGTCAGGACGGTGCTGTGGCCGTCTGTTCTTTCCGCGGGCACCATGGTTTACTTCGACGAGGCTCCCAAGCAAGATCAGCAAGGCCTCAACCCCAACCAGTCCATCTACGGGGCTTTCGGAAAGAGGGATGTCTGTCATAGTGCGGAGATCACATTTGTATCACGACGGAGAAATAATCTGCAGGCGACGTATAGCGCGGATGTCTAGGGAGTCGACCTTGCTTTCTTCCGGCCACTTGCCTAATGAAACCGTTCACAAAAATAATGACACACAAAGTCTTCTTGCGGCAAGCTTGTCTTTGATGGCGTCGTGCCGTGCTCACAGGTATGCTCCCTCGGGCACTCTGGTCCTTTGCCGTGCTGTCCAGCTGTCATGGACCGCTGTCTTCCCTTTGACAAGGGCTTCGCTGACCGGGCCGATCGAGGGTCAATCGGGTCCGAGGATCACATCCATAAACCCGCCGGATATAATTATACAGACGATCAAAGCTCTACGGTCGATCATGGCAGCATGTCCCCAAAGCCCCTGGCGTCGTCTATAATCTAGCTGGCACCCGGCTGAACAAAGAGGGGAACCCGAAGGCCAAACTTCGGGACTCTCTCCCGGCGCGAAAAGTAAAAAGAAAAAAAAAGCGTCACATGTTGGGTCGGCTGTAGCCGTGAGCCCTGCATGTCCGATCCACTGCGTGTGTCCCCCAGAGCTACAGTAGAGCCAACTCAGAGAAAGAGGCGGACATTCTGATGGCTGACAGGTTCCGTTCTTGATGGCGTTGTCAACATGCTGGAGGCATCATGCCACAGAGTAGTGGCCTTGACATCGTACGGGAATACTGTCATGACGTCTGGATTTCCATGGCATAGGTCTGGTTTACCACTGTGTGCCACCCACACCAAACCTGCGGTGCATCTTGCCCTGGTCGATATGTGACATGTCTTGCATGTTGGCCATTTGTGTGTGTCCTACCGTCGTGCGTGTGTCGCATTGATCTTACTTCCATATCATGGTAACAAGCACCGGTGCCGCCAGCAGCCATGGAGCGACAACCGACGTCCATTACTTGAAATCCTTTTACTGCGAGTAGGAATGCCATGGTCCACGGGTGCTCCTAAGCTTTTCATTGGTAAGTACATGAGAATAATTGGTGGAGAAGTGTCGGCTTGGTGTATGAGATATGCACAAGGTACTTTAGCATATGCCAGCACCATGTCAACTCATATATCATGTGTAACAGCACGTAGTATTTCTAAGCCATGAATTCCTGTGTAGGATTTCGGTAGCATGTCAGTGTGCCATGTCCATCTTAGCCGATTCCTGCAGATAGCTGAAGTGTGCCTGTGTGGCAGCGTGGTGGGTGCTAATGGGTGTGGATGGATGCTGCTAATTCGGCCCCTAAAACCCCACCAGCTCGACACCAACCTACTGCGCAAAAGCGGCGTAGCAGGCTCTCGAGGAATACATCAATGATAAGAGACCCAGCGTCAAGAAAAGAGGATTGGCGTAACTTTACGCCCCGTTTTTTAACCGACAGACGCAGCGCGGCCACCTTAGCCACCCCAGGGCTGTCGTCAGCCTTCTTTTCCGGCGCACCAAGAGGCAACTGCATGGGATTGAACGCTCGCACACAGCACGGAAAGCAGACAAAATTGCTCATCTCAAAATTCTCAGCATGATTTATGCCAGGGGTATATCTAAGTCAAAATAAAGGTCTCCTAGGTCCCACAAAACCAACCAACCACCAGTCCATCTCAGTCTGGATTGGACGGCTTTCTCTTTTTTTCAACTAAAAAAACATCCGGGTTGGAAGAAAGGTACAACGTGCAATGATGGGGTGATATAAAGCCAATCAATCACTCACTCAATCTTGTGCAACCTGTAGCCGCCACACCCGTGCCGTCACAAGGCGGATAGCCCAGAACCCCCAAACCCAGAGCCCCAAGAAGAAGAAAAAGAGCAACAAATGTCTTCGCTATGCAATCTCGTCGTTGTTGTGACCGAATGAATTCCTTGCCCTTGTTTAGGCCTCCACTCCCTGACCGCCCTGTCTTCGTGACGGGCTGGCCACATGCAAATATTCAGAAGTGGGCCGGCCGCTTCTCCGTTGTGGGAATTGCTTCGTAAAAATAATGGTGGTGTGTCGAATAGAATTAAGGCGATTAGATGTAACGAGTGTGTGTGTATAGTATATGTGGTGGCAATCGTTGATATGAAAGCCCCGGCGCATTAACCAGAAAAGAAAATGGTATCGAGCGGCGTGAGTCGACATGAAAATTTGATGTGGTTGTGTTTTGTGTCCGGTACCCCGTTCCCATTCCCTTTGTCCCAGGTTAGATATTAAAGATTGTATGACAAGCGGAGCTTGTCGTCGACTTGTAAGCAGTCCGGATTGGAAAGCATTACTTGCTGGCCGTGATGCGCAGCCGCCAAGGTAGGATGGCGAAGAAGCAAGAACTACTCCTCGACCAACAACTCTGGCACCTCAAGCTTCTTCACGGGCAGCCATTCGGGCGGGCCGATCCTCGTCGGCGGCCTGCCGAGATCCGCCGCAATCTCCTCCCGCACATGCTTGCACCACCGCAGCACCGCCTTCTCAAAGTCCAGCCACACCTCGGGCTTGCTGTTGTACACGATGCCCAGCGCGTCCACCTTGAGCCCGGGGACCTCGAACCGCAGCTCCGCGGCCTTGGCCCAGTAGCGGATGTTGTCGGCCGCGCGGTACGGCTTCTGCGTGTCCGTGTGGAACGTGCCGATCATGCCGAAGCGGCGGCGCGACTTACGCACCGCCGCGTTGTGCAGCTGCACGAGGCGCAGCCCGTTCTGCAGGCTCGCGAGGAACGGCGTGGGCAGCTCCTGCTCGTCGAGCGGCGTCGTGGTGTCGATGGGCGTCCAGGCCGGCAGCGCGGGGACCTCCATCATGCTCTTGCCGTCCGGGGCGGGCGCGCGCGTCGTGTTCTCGGCGCCGTCGAGCATGCTGACGAGGAAGGCGTACTCGCGCTGGACCTCGGTGCCGGCAGGCCAGTCGGCGTCGTGGAGCCAGTTCCACGACTCGCGCTCCTTGGCCTCGGCCTCCTCGATCTCCTCCTCCTTGAGCAGCATCTGGAACAGGCCCTCGACCCAGGACTCCATGATCTGCACCTCGTCGTCGCGCATGCCGCCCTGGAAGTCGCGGGTGGCCATGCGCTTGAGCATCTCCATGACGTTGTGCAGCTCCTTGCGCAGCTCGCGTTCCGGCTTGATGGCCTCGAGCTGGTCGGGGTTGTCGTGCGACGTGTAGTAGACTTTGGCGGCGCGGATGGCCAGCGTCATGACGTCGAGCACGTGCATGCCTTGGACCTCGAACCAGCCCGGTGCAGCTATGGTGGCGCGGGAAAGTTGGCGGGCGTGAGAAGGCGGCGTTGGCGAGTCTGTCAGGGACGTCGTGGACACCATCGAGGGCTGTCGTGAGCGGGCCTCGCCTTGGTAGGGGTTGACCTTATTCTTTTTTGCGTAGTCCACTGCCTCGAGTGCCATCTTCAGGGAGGCCCGCAGGTCAGCCTTGAGCTGTCTGATAGACGGCGGCTTCGGCACGTGCTTTTCCTGGTGTTTATAGGTGCTCGTCGTTGGTGGGAGGATAGTTGGGTCGACCTCGTCCCACTCGTCAGAGTCGAACAGTTCCTCGCTTTCCTCCTCCACTGGGCTTTCCACCATTTCTCCGTCGAGACTGGCGCCGTATGGATCCGCTGTGGTCCCTATCTTTGGGGCTGACGCCTGTGAGAAGTCGTAGGACCCTAGACTGCTGAAGTCAAGAGTGTGTGCCTTTGCCCGCCTATTTTTCCGAGCCAGATTTCCACCTTTGCCGTCCAACACTCCCGTTCTTGCGAAGTAGTACTGCAAATGTGCGATGCTGCCCAAGCTCATGACGCTCTCCCTGCTTCTTGCTGATGCAGCGAAGTCTGTGCCCGTCGGCCGCATGTAACCTCTCCTCCTCGGCTGAGGCTTGTCCCCGAAGTTGCCGGTCGAGTGGCGTACATTGCCGTCGGTGGGGGTTAGGTGGATCGGATTTCTGGCGGCGGCCAGGAAGCTGGCGGAGGAGTGACGACTGGAGCTCGAGGCTTCGCTGCCGAGGGAGGATCGTGTGGTGCTAGAGGAGCCGTGGGAGGCGGAGGAGGCAACGGAGACGGAGCGAGGAGATATGTCGAGGTCTGCGAGGTTGACACCGAGGCCGACCATTGGCTCATACTCCACGGGCGGTGTCTGAGATCGGTCGGGGCGAGTGGTAGCCATGGTGACGAGGTGTTGCCTTCAGGGGCGGTACAGTATAGCAACGAGGCAGAGGGAGGTGGACAAGCAGGAGAAGAAGCACAGCGTACCCAAGTACGACAGACAAGAGAAGGGGAAAATGTGCCAACAAAGAAAGGAAGAGAAAGACAGAGCAAAACGAGAGTGGTGATGACAATGGTTGCTGAGGTGGTGGGATGCAATGCAGGCGCAAAGTCATGCAAAAGTCAGATCGATGGTGAGGAGCTGATTGAAGTCCGAGGACAGATCCAGGTGGTGAAGAGTCACTCACTCAGCAAGCTGCTGTGCGTGACTAAGTCGAAACTAAACTTTGGGCATGCGCACCTCCACAGCAGTGACCTGAAGCAATCTCCCCTCGCGAGCGCCGGATGCCCGGGACAAAGGTGAAGGTTCCCCGTGGATAACTTTAGAAAAGTAAATACGTAAATACTGCCCAAAATGACAAAAAAGGGGCCTAGCTCGAATTGCGCCTAGCAACCACTGTAGCACAAATAGATATGTAGGCTTGGAGTCCGTCGTACGTTGATCATTCAAGTTGACTGCGCAGGCGACTGGATGAAACAGATGTTCCCTTGTTGGTTATCTCTGGGACAGGACAGCCAATTGAAAAGGAAAAAGATGGAAAAATGGCGAGGGTCGATTTGTTAGAGTTTGTTCTTGACTGGCAAACACGTCAATGCGATCGATTGCTGCAATTCGAAACGAGCGGCCCCAGAATAAATTCCCACTGAGTGGCATGTGGATCCACCGTGAACGTGTTCGATTGAGAGGGGGCCCACTACTTCAAGTTTCCCGGCCCCTGTCTCCCATGTTCAATGTTTGACTTTTCCCATGGGACAGTGAAGAACCGATGGCCACTCCATCTGGTGTGAGGGAACCTTAATTCTCGTGTGTCACTGTGCAAGCACAAAGCACTTTGCATGTTAACGTGTCAAGCTAAGAACAAGACGCGCCGGATTCCACTAATCCAAATTAGGGCCTGGCTTGCATACCTCGGGCCATTCGCTGACCCTCCCACGGCCTTACGGCCTCTCCGGCTTAATTTGCTCCAGCTGAAAAGGGCATCGACATCAAACTTGTGATTTCGGGGTTCGCTCGAAAATTGCATCCGTATTTTGTCTTCATTCTGGCATGCATTGATCGCAAAGTTTCCGAGTCAAGAGTGTCAGGTCTACAGGTCGCCAAGACGGCCGGGCTCGCGGGCTCGCGGTCCGCAGTCTGTCATCATCGCGATGGATGGCTGGCCTGGGTAAGGGCAGAGTCAGCCTTGGGCTTGCCGATTTCACCACAACACTTGTGCAAGTATCTGTACTGTGCACAAAAGCGGCCTCCTGCATCTATCTGTCTTGCACTGCCATTTCGTCCCGTAATCCTTCCACGTGGAGTCCTCGGAGGTTACCTTCACAACTCACAACTTACAAGGCGCCCAATCAAGGGCCGGGGCAATCGTCAGCCTTGCCCCCACATTCGGGCGGTCCTCGCATCCAATCTGCCAGTTGCCAGCAAAGACTTTGCAGACGTGTTGGCCTGCACAAGTCTGGACATGGAGATGGTAATTGTGATCTGACGAATCCAATTATCATTCGAAACCGGCCAAGAATTACCCTCAAACCTGTGGGGAAATGCAGTGACTCCTAAGGGTCTGGCTCTGGGATAAATAATCTGCGATGGCTCCTTTACTTTAAGGTTTCCACAGGTATGGAATGGGTAAGTAAGTATCTAGAAATCACCCAAGTCGTTCACATAATAGACAGACACTACGGAGTGTTGTACCAGACTAGTAACTTACCTGATCCATTATATTGCCCGACAGAGTGGAATCAGAATGGGCCAACCACTCTTGAGATGCTATGAGTTGGCCTCAGGAGATGAGCAGAAGAGCACTGGGCTAACACAAGAATTGGGACAAGACATAGAATCGGACTTGCAGTTAGAACGTCGTGTCGTTCGGGCAATAGATTCATGCGGATTTCCACACATCAAGACCTGGGATACACGCACATGCCAATCTTCCCAGCTGCTTACATGGTACAGTAGGAAGGTCTAGTGCTCTGTTGATTGTTTCGTGACAGGATCGAATTATCATGTATCGACTCCTACAGGCTCGCCATTAGGTATGAGTAGCCCTACGGCCCTTGATTTGCGATGATACATACCTCCGTACTACGGTACTGCATTCTAAGTACCTACGTAGAGTTGCTCCACAGAGTATTTGATCTTTGTTAGTCTCACTAGATGGATAGAATCTAACAGGAATCGACTATTTCTAGCCATCTGATGGAAGTATTCTCACCACCTTCCAAAGATTCCCTTCAGAATGCAACACCAACATGCGTGACCAGATTTCCGGGAAAGAAAAATCCGGGGAAGCGTCTCCAAACCTGGGGTATTGTACGGTAAGGCCCTGTAGATAAGAATTCGGCCCCATTGTGGGGCCTGCAACATCACAAGATCTCTTTTGCATATCCCAATCTGTCTCTCCTTGCTTGACTCGACTGCGCTCAACACCATGGACTGAAATCCACCCGGTAGCCAGAACTGCCTCCGCCACCATTCAGTATTTTGCACAGAGCCCCGAGGTCGAGGCCTGCTTACTTTACGAATCCAGGAACATCTGCGTTAGTGTGGTTGACTAGTCGGGCCGTGACGACACTGACGAGTCGTCCCTGGAGCTATCATCCTTGTGAGGGGTGCCAGACTCGCACGCCGAGCGGGAAGATCGCCACGAGCGGGCAAGGAAGCCCCGAGTCGGAGCAGGGGGGATCAGGTACTTGTATGGGGCGAACCACAACGCTAGGGGTTCGCGGGATATCCGACTAGGACGAACTTCCCGCGCTTTGGGGAGGGTGAGAGGAGCTAGCGATTATTTGCAAGGGACTTTCTCTATAACCTCGTCAGACTCTGCCGAGTCGCACACCTTCGGCTGGAAGGGTTGACCGATCATTTGATCTGGTGAAAAGACCCACAAGCCAAGCCGCACGTGTGGGTATAGGCCAACTAGAGAGAGCGTTCGTGAAAAGAGGCCCTCATCGATGGGCATCATGCAACCCCCACAGCAATCAGTTGCGGGGAAAGGAGAGGAGGAGGACCGCAAGAGCTGGCCCGGAGCTAGTCATACACACCGAGCTGGAGAGCAGCTGGCGACTGCCGTTGGAGCTCACAGAGTAGCGCTTGGGGCTCATGGAGAGCGCCGAGCCGAGGAACTAAATGACCCTCTCCACACCGCGAAGACGACGGAGCTTGATATAAAAGAGGATGGGAACCGCGATCGTGTGGTTGATAGAGCTCGGGTGTTTCCCACGACATCGCACCAAGGAAGGCCCTCTCATCCCTTCGCCGTCAGCATGGCTTCCTCTATCAAGACCTTCCTGACTTGCTCGCTGCTTGCTTTCGTCACGGTGCGGGCCGGCCAAAGAAGCCATTCTCGGGACACGGCTGTGCGGCAGGCTGTCTCGTCGCCAGTGGTGACTGTGAAGAATGGGTCATATGAGGGATTGTATAGCCCAGAGTATGACCAGGACTTCTTCCTGGGGATGAGATATGCTCAAGTAAGTTCATTCGCTTCCTATCCGTTGCTGGGCCTCGCCCTACATTTCTTCGATACCATACATTGCCAGATGGACTCATACTCACACACTCCTTCCTAGCCCGCAGAGCGTTTCCAGCTCGCCCAGCCGTTAGACACTCCCTTCAACGGCACCCAGCACGCAAAAGCCTACCCACCCAACTGCGTCGGCTACGGAGATGACAACATCGGCTACACCCTCTCAGAGGATTGCCTGTTCCTCAACGTAGTCCGGCCCGCCGGCATCGACTCGACCGCAGACCTCCCCGTGGCGCTCTGGATCCACGGTGGTGGCTTGTTCATGGGCGGCAGCGGGGACAGGCGGTACAACCTCTCCTTCATCGTGCAGAACAGCGTCGAGCTCGGAACGCCCATGCTCGGTGTCAGCATCAACTACAGACTGAGCGCGTACGGGTTCCTGGCGGGAAGCGAAGCGCTGGAGGCTGGCATCGCGAACAACGGCTTGCGGGACCAGAGGCAGGCGCTGCGGTGGGTGCATGAGAACATCGCGGCTTTCGGAGGCGACCCGGCCAAGGTCACCATCTGGGGCGAGAGTTCGGGCGCGGAGAGCGTGAATGCGCAGGTCCTGGCTTACAATGGTAAGTGACCAACAAGCCACCGGTCCTACCACGGGACTCCTTCTAAAGTCCTCTCGTGATCCGTGCCCTTACTTCACACAATCACACTGACCCTCTTTCAACATAGGCCGCGACGACGGGCTCTTCCGCGCCGCAATCGGCCAGTCCGGCTTTGGCGGCACGCTCTCGCGCTTCCCAGGCGGCTTCAACGCAACCGACCTCATGCAAGCCACCTACGACCTCCTCGTGTCCAACACGTCCTGCGCCGCCACCGTCAACACCCCGGCCTCCCTGGCCTGCCTGCGCGCGCTGCCCTTCGCGGAGCTCAACGCCGCGCTGAACGGCACCGACGCGTCGCCATGGGCGCCCATGCTCGACGGCGACTTCATCGCAGACTACCCCGTCAACCAGCTGGCTGACGGGCGGTTCCCGCGCATCCCGGTGCTCATTGGCGCGAACTCGGACGAGGGCTCTTCGTTTGGGGTAGGGAGGGGCCCGAACGGGACCGGCGTGAACACGGACGAGGAGATGCGGTATGCCGTTACGCAGCAGATTGGTGCTCAGGCTGAGGCGTTGACGGGCAAGAGCGTGGAGCAGTTGGTCGATGAGGCTCTGGCTGTGTATCCGCATATCCAAACTGTCGGGATTCCCAGCCTCGGGAAGTTCCCCGTGATTGTCCCCGGGGATGAGATCGCCACCACACTTGGTCTCCAATACCGCCGGACGGGGGCGTTGTTTGGTGATTTGTAAGTCGACCAGCCCTACCCAGCCCAACTCAGTCCACTCTTCCTCCTCCATAGTCTCCCCAGGCTGACCACGCACCCTCCTCCCGGCAACAGCTCGTTCCACTACCTCCGCCGCCGCGCCAACATCGCCTGGTCCAACGCGGGCCTGCCCTCCTACAGCTACCGCTTCGACGTGACCGTCAACGGCGTGCCCGCGTCCATCGCCGCCACGCACTTCCAGGAGGTCGCCTTCGTCTTCGACAACACCCTGGGCGTGGGCTACGCGACCAACCCCTTCGGCGGCACCACCAACGACACCGCTCTGCCCGTGCTGGCCAAGGCCATGTCCAACGCCTGGGTCCACTTCGTCACGGGCCTGGACCCCAACGGCCCGGGGGCGCTGGGCATTGAGTGGCCCGTGTACGATGCCACGGCGGGCGGTGGCGTCGGCCAGAATGTGGTGTTTGAGGCGGAGGGGAGCTATGCCGAGTGGGACCACTACCGTGCCGAGGGCATGAAATGGCTGATTGACAATTCTTTGTCGTTGTTTGGAAATTGAGCATAGCGCGGCGTCCATGGCATCAAGCATGAGATGAGATATTCTAATGAAAGGCATCTTTGGAAGAATCTTCTGCGCCATGTGCTTGATGAGTCTTCCCTCACACAGGCCGAGGCTGCCCATTATAGCCGTGGATAATGTGATGCACAGCATTGCACAGGAGAAAGGAGACGATGACTCCCGCGACTTGACATGCTCCGCTAAACACGTCCGCATACCTGCTCACCAATGCCCAGCTTGGCCATGCAATATACAAGATGTTAATTATTATAATCTGCAGGTGGCGTCTTGCATGGCGCCGCCGTCGACTTCGAAGCCACCTATGTGTGTGTTTGCTCGCGTTGCCCTCGGCCCTGTCGCACCTTTCCACAGCCATCCTCGCTCATGTATGCACTTTGCGCAAAGATCTAATCGCCGTAAGCCAAAACAAAATGAAGTCCACCTTGTATATCGCCGTTTGCTATGCCTAATTTGCGTCATCCCAGAAACACGAGAGACAAGCAATGTTGGTTTTGATTCCCAATCGTTTCGTCGTGACGGCGGTCAATGAACGAATCGCCCATAAACCGAGGAAAGACAAATGAACCCCCTCCGCCAGTGCGCATGACATGCTGCAAGTAGTGGAAATAAGGAATTGCGGAGATCGCTCTTGATGCTAGTAGAGCAAATACTCCACGCGTTAGTATGGTTGAATTGATTGTTTGGGATGAGTCGTCGTTGCGCGACGCGATATCAAGCGGCAGCTCGGCTCACGTGTAAAAACCGTCCATTTTCCCAGGATTATTCGGCGTAGGCTGCGAGCTCGTCCCACTATCACTCGGCGTCGACGGCTCGACCACCTGGTTCCGAATCGTCATGATCCACTCATGGCGTAATAATTCGGCCGCAGTTGCCCTCTTACGGGAATCGCGGATGAAGCACTTCTGGAGGAAGTCGAGGCCCTCGGGAGAAAGCTGATCAGGAGTGGGCATCTGAGGCGGGTTACCCTGCGCGATGTTGTACATGATAGCCCACTCGTTGTCGAGGTTGGCCCAGGGTCGGCGGCCGGTGGCCATCTCAAGAATGACGCAGCCAAGGGACCAGACGTCGACAGCACCGAAGTGACCAGGGTTCTCACCCTTGATGACCTCGGGGGACATGTACATGGGCGTGCCGGTCATGGATTTGTTGGGCGCTGAGTTGGCCATATCGCCGACGAGTGTCTTGCCTTGCCGGGCGATCACTTTGGCGGCACCAAAGTCGACATACTTGATGATGCCGTTGTGGTCGAGGAGGATATCTGGGATGAAAGTCAATTACTTGCTTCAACAAAGCGTGGTTCGGGTAGTAACTTACTCTCCGGTTTGATGTCGCGGTGAGCAATCTTGACCTCGTGGAGGTAAGCAAGACCTTCCAAAAGTTGGAGTGCGTAAACCATGATGACTGTCTCATCCTCGATACGACCGTGCTCAAGCAAGTTGGCAAGTGAGCCTCCCGAGCAAAACTCCATAAAAATGTAGACCCTGTCTCTGTGTACCTCGATCCCATAGTACGACACGACGTTGGGGTGGTCGACGGACTCCAGAACGCGCATCTCGTCTTTGATCTGCGTAGCGATTGTGGGAATGAGCTTCGGGTCCTGCAACCTGATCTCCTTCACAGCCATCAAGTGACCAGTATCCAGATTCATAGCCGCATAAACATTGCCAAATGTCCCACCACCGACAAAGTGTCCCTGTTGCCATCTCATCGTGAAATTGGTAGCAGTGGATGAGAGGTATGCAAGGGAGCGATCAACCTCATTCGACGCCTCCAGCACCCGACCGAGAGCAGACCGCTCCAGCATGATCTGCTTCCTCTGATCATCGATCTTGGCAAGTTCCTCCAATCTGTGCTCGATCACATACCGATTAGCGGTGGCATCATCCAAGTTCTTGCCCTTGTCCAACCTCCTGAACTGTCCTACCACTACCTCTAATCTGCGCTTCTCAGCTTGTGCGGCCACCGTCGACCGCGCACCCATGATGTCGAAATGAGAAATGAGCAGAGACATGGACCCTGCGACCTTTTCTCGTATCCTCGCATACTCTTCATCTCCCAGCGCCAGGATGTGTCTGCCACGCGTCATGCTCATGGCGAACTCAAGAGCCACAACCGCCCACCGGAAGGTCTTGCGGTCAGAAGAAACACAGTCGTCACAGATGAAGCTGACCCAATCCAGAGCAAGCTTTGTCAACTTGATGTTGTTCATCTGCCGACGATTACTGTCCATGAAGAGCAGGGACCGCTGGCCGAATTCTGTTGCGAATATGAAGCAAGTCTGAATGAGGTCTTGCACCTCCATGCCCTTGGTCTGTAACCGAATTGTCTCCACACTGTCCATGAATGTGTTGGACAGTTTGTAGGCCACCCTCTTGATGTCGCCCAGCTTCTGGTTGACTTTCTTGAGATTCGAGCGTTGTTCCACCACTAGATCGAGGTGCATATCAATTAATTCAATGAAGGACCTCCTCGCAGCCAGTAATCGGCTTTGGGAGCCACCAGCAATTAATCTCAGATTGCCCATCTTGAGATCTAGAGGCTCTTCTCGTATGTTCATGTGTACTTTGTCTCCGTACCAATGGGGTGCATTCTCAGCGTAGATCACCAGGACGTAGGGATCCGTTGGGTCTTCCGTCATGTGCTCGTACGAAGCTGTGCCGACCAAAGACTGGATCTCCTCCGGGCGTCCACGAAGAGAAGGTGAAGCAATGACAATGACGCCTTCGCGCTCGATGCTTCCCGTGTAGATCTGAAAATGCCCTGACTCCACCAGTCTTGCGAACAGATGATGCAGGCGCTCTGGTCCAAAGGCGATGCTGAAGTCCGAGGCATTTTCGTAGTTGCCGCTCAACATCCTTGAGAAGCGCTGAAGCATCCTCTGTCGTACTCGGACGGAGTCGAGAGTCTGCTTGTATCGCTTGCTCATCTCGGCTGATGTTTCCTTGGGCTTCTTCTGTAATTCTTTCTCGAAGGTGTCGCTCAAACGCCTGAAAGCTTTGAAAGTCAAGTTGCTGAACTGTTCCGCCACCTCGATATCTCCATGATCCAGATGACTTCCAATCTCGTTAATGAATTCCCATTCCTGAAACAAGAGTTCGGCCTCCTTGAACGTATTCTTGTTGCCACTCAGCTTCCAGTTGAGCATCTTGAAGTAGTATTTCAAGGCCTCAAGAACAGATTGGTCGAATGCCTCATCAATGCAAGGAGGGAGCACCCAGCCAGGCTCAGGTTGTGCCACACCAAGGTATTCCTCCTTGATGCGAATGGCCAGCCTGAGCAAGACTTGAAACTGGGTTATCATCTGGTCCTGAAGCATCGTATTTTGCTGTGCCGACTCCTTCATTCTTTTAGCGTAAGCTAATCGGACCTTGATGATTTCCTCGATGAGCCTAGAGGGAAAGCTGATCAAAGTGAGCAAGTCTTCAATGTAAGGAGGTAGATGCCGTTTCTTGAAGGCCTCGGCGTTGATGATGAGCGTCTCCTTGGCTTTGAGTATCGTGTTCAGAATCGCCGTCAACATGCTTTCGCGCTTGCTCTTGAACCCACCCACGTCCTCTTCCCAGTGCTCATGCAGTGATTTGAGATTGTCCTCCTTCAATAATTTGTCGAGGAAAGACGTCTCTTCACCGATTCCATTTGCTATCGGCGAGCGTTCTCTTGTTCGCAGAAAATCCAATTCTTCATTACCGACCCACTTTCGCAATACCTTGAGCTCCGTGTCGATGAGCTCATTGATGTTGTACCAAGATATGATGGCATCACACGCCTCAGCGAACAGTGCGGACTTTGCCGAGGAATGCGCCTGCAGCATGGCGTCTCTCGTCGGATACAGGCCCTCGAGCTTCTCGATCTTCGCAACCATATCGCGAACCTGATCTGCCGGCGGTTTGCCCGCCTCGCTCTCGCCCGCGATCCGAAAATTGATGATTTCTTCAATGACCCGATCCATAGTGCCGCGGGCATCTTCTACCATTCTCCGCTGTACTGGAATGTGTCTGCCACAGCATCGTGCCCGAATACCTAGCCATATCTCTGCTTTTAGTGTGTTCTTGCCGCCGTCTGCCTCGGACGCACCGATCAAGCGCTTCTTCTCTTGCCGAAACACGTCACCCGTGAGCACCGCAGCCAACATGCCGTGCCATTCTAGTCGCTCCCGACTGGCCGGATCTGCGATGTCTTCCTCGGTCGGGTCGACATCCTCATCGTCGTCGCCCTCAAACAAGCGCCTCGCGTCGTCATCGCCGTTCTGGTCATTGTTGAATGGAGCTTCAGACCCGGGGGTCTCACCCTCGGAGTCGCTGTCGGCATCGGCTGCATTGAGAACCATGGGATCGTATTCGGTGGGATCTTGTCTAGCCTGATTGAGTCTTTGCACATACGCCCGTTCTTGTCTCGCAAAGGAATTCGAAGGGTAAGCTCGTGTTCGCGAGGCCGTTCGAGAGTCCGGGTAACCGACGGGAGCGGGCGGAGGCCTTCGTACGGGTTGATAGGTATTGGAAGGCTGTCTTGTCGGCACGGTCGGGCGTTGAGGTCTATTCGGCGCGCCGTTACCGTGAATGGAGCCTGTGGAAGCGGTCGACGAGCGATGGCGACCGGGGAGGCCGTTGGATGAGACTGGATCGAGAGGATTTGAGGACATGGGGCCCGCCTGAACGGAGGGATCGATGTAGCGATTGAGAGAACCTAGGCCATCTTGGCACTCGTAATCGTCGATGGGGTTGGAATCGGGATCGGGGTAGGTTTCGCCGGATGAACCAGAGTCGGCTGAATCGGTGGTGATGGGGACGGGCCTAAAACCTGCGATGCCTTCGGGACGCGAGGTGGCAGTATCGTCGCCGTGGGAGAAGCGCACGGCTCGGGGTGAAGTGTTATCGGCCGACATGTTTTTAAATTGGCAACCTTGCTCGCCTAAGTTGGGCGTGGCGGCAACAGCTACACGGGCGCAGGGCGCAGTGGCTGAGCGTTTTCTGGTGCAGTGCAGGCTGTTATTTTGGTATGCGCTCGAGTCGTGAGGTGGCACCCCGCCGAAGCGAATCTGTCAAAGTATCGTTCTGCTGCCGCACTTCTTGCAGACACGGCCAGTGGGAGGTGCTTGGCGTGCTCAGAGGGTCTCCAATGAAGCCCCGTGCCAGCAGCAACCGCGATACCGCACCAAGGTTCAGTTGGAGGTCGTGAGGAGGGCGCGTGGACACAGTGAAATCGGGAAACGAGTGAAGGAGGCGAGCCCAGGACAACCATAGGATGTTCCTAGTATATTTAGATGAAAGGGGATCTTATAATTTTCTTTGATATGGGAGTAGGGATCGTGTTCCAGACCGCACGGGCAAGGTAGCATCGATGGCGGTTACTGCCGGGCGGCGTGAGGCTTGGTCAAAGCAAAGTGTGGCGAAGAGTGAATGAGTTCCGGAGGTGAGTCTCCGGAGCCACGCTGAAAATAAAATCTACCTCGGGACGCAAGGCTGGAGGCTGACGGGCCGGCGTGTTACCCGCAGAAAGTGATGATTAAGGGAAGCTGTTTCCTCTTATACTTCTGGCCATAACCGTGGAACGATCGTCGCCAGTGTATTTAGGCAAATAGGTAGTTAATTATCTTTGGAATCGTAACGTTTGGCTGAACCGGTAGATACTGGTTTACGATACCTGGTAGTAGGTACCTAGGTATTTAGTAGGCAATACAGAGAAGCCTACCTAGGTACTCGGATGCTTGTGTACGTGCCCAAAGATAAATCCGTACTGTACTCCCGCACCTTTGTATCAATTCGCAGAGTACTGTGGCAGGGCGTGTCAATACTTGACTTTGTAGAGACAGAGAATCCGAATAGCAACACCGGTCCGGTCCACCTGCTAATACGCCGGGTGTATGAAGACGATCGAGATTTCCTGTCACCCCGTGGGTCTTCTCAATTGTTATGATTGGACTGCCCAGGTACCTCATATGTTATGAAGTTCAACCCAAGACATCACCAGTCGTTAACTGTTGCAGTCAAAGACATTGAGAGGTCAATGCTGTACAATACTCGGCTTATGATGGGTGGTCAATCGGTCCATCGGTCTGCATCAGCCACAATCCGTACTGCATTACTCGGGTGGATCCTTCCCCCTGTACCCCAGTTGAGGCTAGGGTAAGCATCCCTGTCGTCGACTTCACAGGCGACAAGGATCCAGCACTGTGCGCTGTACCGCGTTCAACGCGTTTTGGTCAGCACAATTGACAGACGAGATGTCCAAGCCAGGGCCCTACGTTTGCACCTCCACTGACTGACTATACCGCCTCTATCTTCCAATTTATGTTTACAACGATCGAGTCTATCACATGTTCGATTTCCTTTAGTTCCATGGCATTGTCCTGTCTTCAGGCATGTCGTTCCGAGACTCGGACGCGTCGCGTCCTTCGTCCCGGTCCTCCAGATCCAAGCCCACCTTTCAACGATCGTCAACGACTCCATACAGCTCCTACATCAAAAGCGACCATGATTCTGTCTCATCCGAGTCGAAACGCAACCGCGCCCCTCCTGTGCTTGCCCTAGAGGAACTGCTGAAGCCTGTCATCACTATCAAAGTTCGTTCCTCCGTTCGGGGCACGATACTCCGTTCCATGTCCATCTTTATCTAATATGTAAACAGCCACAATTCGCCATTGGGCCCAATGCAGACAAGTCTTTCAACTTGAAACCACTCATGTTGTTGCCCAGAGAGTGCCTTCCACTTTCCACACTGGATTTGTCGTCCCCGTGTGGCGAATACCCAACTGGTGCAGGCCGCTTTTTCGAATCTCACATCCGCATCTTAGACCTGGATGGCCGGCTCCGACAAGCTCCAAGCGTCCTTCTGGCCCGATCAGACGTCACTCGCAATGTCTATGCCATCGAACGCCATCAACTTGGACTCTACGTTGTCTGCAAGCTCGGGTCTTGGATCAGCGTTGAAAACCTCAGCAAACTCGCAGAAGCCTGCTATGTCTCCCGATGCATTGCTGCTGGCCCCAAGTCTCATACGACGGAATCTGACGCACCTGTGTTGACTCATCAGGCTCATAAAGAAAACAAGAGGAAGCGCCAGGCCATCGAGGAGTTTCAGTCCATGATAGAAGCTAAACGCCAGAAGTCGGTCGCTCCCGAAACACAACGAGCTCCTAATCAGCCACCTATTACGCAGATTTCAGGACAACATGTGCATTCAAATGCTCCCAACGTCCTTCAAGGGTCACAGACTGTTTCCGCGAATCCAGCTGCTGATGTCCAGACGTCGGCCGAAGACATCTTCCAGAACATTAGGTCCCAGTACTTCGAAGCTCTCTATCATTCCAAAGGATCCCTGGCGTATTTTGCGAAAGGCACTTTATCGAAAGCTCGCGCGGCATTCCATTTCGATTGCGACGCGAACCTCGAGATGAAGGACCTCTTGGCGTTCTTGAAGAGCAACGTTGTTACAATCCCGCAAATCGACAAGAAGTTCAAAGAGACGGTTCCAAAGCTGATTGACGAGATGAAGCTGATGTTGGCCGAATCTGAAGATTGTCGCAAGCCTAAGCGCAAGAGGGCAAGGAAGATGAAGCTTGGAAAGGACATCATGTGGACCGGGGAGGTCGAACAGGTCAAAAAGTGGTGGGCGACAAACAAGCCGGAGTTGCGTGATGATGACGATGCCCCCATCAACCCAGAGGAGATCAAGTACCATATTTCATGCCTCCGAACCCGGGAGACCCAACTGCAGATGATCATCATCCTCGAAATCCTTGCCTTGGAAGCTACGGTTGTAATCCACGACGCACAGGACTCTTTGCTTCCCGGCCTGCCACACGAGAATCAACCTACGGAGACGGTAGAAGTTGCACCCAAGAAGAAGAGCAAGCAACAAGATTACCCGGCTCTCCTAAACATGCATGCAGATCGACTAAGCATCTGGCAATCTACCATACTGGAGGACATGAGGATGATAGCCGCAGAGGCAGAAGCCAAGAGTGACCAGCAACCTGCAAAGTCAGGCCGAACGGATTCGGATCCGTCAAAAGACTTCTGTATCGATATTATTGTGCCTTTGTGAGTTAAACGCAATATGCGAGTGTCAAACTTGTGCTGATAGGCCATGCCAGCTTTGCCGGACGAGTCCCTGAACTATGCGCAGAGCTCAACATGAAGCTGGGAGGGCCTGTAGCTGCCTCTCCTCCCGAACCTGAGGAGCCGGATGTCAGCATGAAGGCTCCAGCAAGGCCGGGAGCAGCAACAAAGAGACCTACCGCGCCTAGAGCACCCAAATCACTTAGCAAAGTCCTCCAGGATGATTCACAGAAGTGGAAGGCATCGCGCGCAAGACCGAGCGATGCTCTCGCAAGAATGCGCTCAGCTACGCCTGCTGCTATCCCTGGTATCAAGCGTGAGACCAGTGAGCCAACAGGACTGGACCGCATACCACGCAAGGACCAGTCGCTGAAAGAGAGGTCGCGCAACGTACTTTCCAGGAGCGCATCCAGCACTAGTACTGCAGAACGCAAAGCGCAGAAGAAAGCAGAAGAGGCGAAGCAGATCGAAGAGGCCATTTCGGGGGTTAGGAAACCGAACCGGTCGTTGGTCGGCAGAGCCATCATCGAAGACGCTGAGAAGCGCACAGGGTCGTCGAGCTCGCCGCATCCAAAGAAGCAGCGAAAGCCCGTCCGGAACGCTGCCGCCGCCGCAGTCAACAGAGTCCAGGTGAAAGCCACGCCGGCGAACTACCGCTTCAAAGACGCTGTTAATGGTGACTCTCGGCGCTACGGCAGTTTCCACGTCCCACCCCCGCGACCAGAACCAGACGTGATCCCCTCCTCCAGCTCCGTTGTCCCGAACACTGCACCCAGAAAACAAGCGATCTTCCGCGACGACCTTCGCGATGGACTAGCCGCATTCCATATCGCCAGCACCCCCGTAGCGGCATCTCACAGAGGCGGCAACGTCATGGCCCAGGTTACAAGGCCCTCGTCGCCGCCCAACGACCATTGCGTCCCGGAGTCGTCGCCCATCATGGCGCGGCGGAAGGCGCCGCCCGCGTCTCACCGTGGCAACTACATGCTCACGATACCGGAAGCGGACGACCTGGCGCCTTCCTCGCCTGTGCTCCCGCGGCTCTTCGAAACGCCCATCAAGCGGCGGGCGACGACCGCATCGCTGCCTCCTACGTTTGAGAATGATGAGAACATCGGCTCGACACCGCCGGATCCAAGGGCGAAAACCCTCATTTATGACACGCCTGCGAAGAAGGATCCTACCTCGGCCCCTGTACCGGCGCCTTTGGAACTGGAGCCGGTGCTGAATAGTTACAACAACACGGGTACTGACCTCTACCAGCAGATGGGTTGGGAGGATGACTTTGATGCCTTGTTTTGAGAACGACATTTGCTTGGAGAGCTGCCATAGCATTGGCATACCACGCTAGACCTGCTTGTTTGGTGATGGACAGATTTGCTACTTGTATGGGAGATGCGAAAGAAGAACTTGGGATGTGTAATTGAGGCACCAAGCGGCAGGAAAGAGCTCTGCATCATGTTCAGGAGTTTACGAGGTGCAGAAAAAGATACACACAACGAACATACACATGGCTTCGCATGACAGGTAGGGACCGGGGCAAGGCCTTGGCATTTTGCTTTCGAATAGGTCCTCTGCTGTTTGGCCTCCAAGAGACTGAGCAGGCAGAACGGCGGGACAGAAGGACGCTTCAAGCGGGAGAAGGACGCATCTGCATCTGGCACAGTACATAGACTAGAGTACATGACTTTCGCATCGCACAACGAGGATACCCACGGCCTGGCAGAGCCCCTGCTACCAGAATAGAAATTTCGGCAATATTTGCACATACAGGAAAAACAACTCTGGCGGCCCTGGAACGATCGGGGTACCTAGGTAGGTCTGTGAATATGCGTGATTGAAATTTGGGTTCATTCATTTATCTGTCTTCGCTCTTCAAAATACAGAATGCTGCCCGGTGCGGTGACACACGGAGAGAGTCGGCTCGGTAGCACATACAAAGCAAACACTCTCTTTTCCCGCGGTGCGCCATCAATCTCACCATACCCTCCAACAATCAATCAAGTAAGCCTGCTCCATAATCTCTAATTTCTATCACATTTACTCCCCCCTCCTCTCCACAACCATCACCGGCAACTCCCTAACATCTACATGCTCCTGGTTCCCCAGATCAAGGACCCTCACACTCTCTATCGCCACAATGCCTTCCCGCAGTGCGAGGAACCGCATCTCCGTCACAAAACACGCATTCGGCGCTAGCGGGCCAACGCGCACGTCCGCCGAAAGGCAAATGACGTCCGTCGAGTCGACGAGGCTCGAGTGCTGCATCGCGTGGACGATGTTCTCGTCGAGCACTGCGTCGGCGACCTCGGGCGCGCTGTCCGCGGACTGCTGTTGATGGTGCACAGCAGCGACGGACTTGCGTCGCCCGGGGCCGGAGGTGGACGGCGGGCGCACGATGCGTTGGTCATTCCGGCGGCGCTTGGGGATGGCGAGGAGGGCGAGTTTGCGTGGCGGGAGGGGAGGTGGGGGTAGGATGGGGTTGGAAGAGATGGCGCTCGTGATGGGCGTGGCGCCTGTGGAGCCCGAGACGCGGTTGACGACAAAGACGGTCCAGACAAACTCGTCGCCTGGGTAGACGGGCTTCTGGTCGGCGGTGAAGGTCATAGTGATGCCGAACTCGGGAATACTCGTCTCCACGGCAGCGAGGGAGCGGCGCTCGGCGGCCTCAAGGCTGGGGATGGAGTCAGGCCGCGCGACGGAGGGCGAGACAAAGCTAGCGCCGTCGCCGATGGAGAGCTGCGTGGGCCGATGAGAGCGCTGGAAAGGCTTGGTCACGCCGGTGCCGAAGCCCGGGTTGACGGGGAGGGTGAAGTCGAGTATTGTGGACCATGCCATACGCAGCTTGGGCTTGCACGAGGGGTTGACCAGCGCTATGCACTCGATCGAGATGGACAGCTCGCGGTTGGGCGTCCGGGAGGGGATGTCGCTCTCTTTTGGCGCGAGACGGTACATTAAGGTGATATGGTCGTGTGCCACACACTGGAGAGGAAGAGCCAGGCCGCTGCCATCATTCAGATCCTCGACCTGGCCCTCAGGTAAGGTGAGGGTGACCTTGTCCACGGCAATTTCGCAGTCGAAATACGGGGTGAAGTCGATTTCCAGCAGCGCTATTATCGCCGCACTGGGAGGTATGGCATTAGGTCGCGAAAAGCGCACACGCGTATGCACTGCCGGGAAGATCTTTTTCGACAGGTTGTGCAAACCCTTGAGCATGGGAAAGGACTCTTTTCCTATCTGCGTGGCAGGCGCGACTCGCGACACTCGCGTGGCGGACAGGCGAGGCTTGATGCCTTCCAACAAAGGGTCCCGGGCGAAGGCGTCGAGCAGATTAAGCCCGGGCGGCACGCCGCTCTCGAGATAGCCATTGTGCTGCTCTCCGAAATGCGCTGGATCGGGTATCAGGCTGGCGGTTGCTGTGAAGACAATCGATGGCCCGTAGAGGCGTAGTCGTGGGCGCGTCAGAAAGATGGGTGCTTTCCAGATGGTGTATTTGGCAGCTTGTCCCTCGCCGTCATCGCCGCTACTGCCTTCGAGGGTGGCTATGGGGTTCTTGACGTCTTCGAGCTCCCCATTGTATATCACCTCGGATGCGCCTCTGGAATCGATTCGCTCTGGGCTGGGCGTATTGTTGACTTGGGCTTGAATCGATAGCAGGAGGCGATTTGTGTAATACGTAAGCATCGCATCGTCCACGCCATTGGTTCGTAGTATTAAAAAGACATCGACGGTTTCATCTGGCATCTATGAATGAGTATTGTGAGACACGAGAGCTCATGGGGAGTAAGTAACTGTGGCACGGATACAGAAGCAGTGCATACCAAAGAAGAGCCATGGCCTGCTGTCTATCTCCTCGAAAGGTTTGTTCTGAGCAAGAGCATTTGCAACCTCCGTCTTGATGTCAACCTCGGTCCCGTACGGAATGATATAGGTCAAGTGCGCGCGATCAAGAAATGTATCGTCTCCGGCCTCCGAGGCGGTTCCTTCGAGTTGGGAGGGCACTGCCATCTTGCAGTTTCTCCAAGGTTAGGTCCTACTCAGACCATGATCCGTAGTTGGCTGTCAGAGATCAATGAATATTGTTTAGTGAAGCCTCTGTGAGCATCAAGTTAGTTTGTAGCAGCGCAATTGGGGGGGATTTTGTGGTTGTTGTCGCGGGTTTGAAGCTATCGCAAGGCGCCTTGTCCCAAAGGTGTTGACAGGGGCCCTGGACCTCGGTGTTAGTGGGGGCCGTATCTGCGCCGCTCCTGTACGTAGTGCAGAGGCAGGAAGGTAGACCCCTGCAAGTTTGGAGCGCGCGCGGCAAGGACATGGCTCGTGCATTACAACTCAGACCTCTGCACCTCGCCATCCACCTCAAATTTCTAGTAATTTCTTCCTTCTTGAAAGCACCACGGCGATCTCAGCAGCCCTCGCATCATTCGTCCAGGCCGCCTTTGGGACTGTGCTGTCGCGCATTGCACTTGCACTGCACCTTGCATTTCACGTTTTGCATTCTTCACCAAATTCGGTTTTGCCGTCTGCTGCTCTACAGCTTCTTCTGCTGAAGAACAAATCGCCATGAACGTACACGCGCCATTCCCCAGCCCTGGACTGCCTCCTGCCATTTGGCAAGAGCACCGCACTCCTGACGGTCGCACATATTACTACAACGCGACCACCAAGTCGACTCAATGGACGAAACCCGAGGAAATGATGACCCCGGCCGAGGTAAGCACAGCAGCTATGCCCTGGACCCCTCCAATACAGAAATAGACACTGGCTAATATCTTGTGCAGCGCGCCCTCGCCAATCAGCCATGGAAAGAGTATACCGCTGAAGGTGGCAAAAAGTACTGGTACAATACCGAGACCAAGACGAGCTCTTGGGAGATGCCAGAGGCCTACAAGAGAGCTTTGGGTGTGCCTGACACTCCAACAACCCCAGCCATTCCGGGCCCATTTCCCGGTCCTGATGGATTCTCAGCGAGAAACAGTGGCATGGATGACAGAGCCTACGACCGATACCGCGATCGAGATCGCGATCGAGACCGCGATAGAGACCGCGACCACCGCGACTACCGCGACAACTACCGTGACCGGGATCGCGATCAACGAGATGTGATTGGCGAGTCGCGGCAGCTGACCTTTGGGAACGACCTTCGGGCTCAACAGTTCGTACCCGCGACAGAAGAGCTGGAGTTTGCCAGTCCTGAAGAGGCCGAGGCTGCTTTCGTCAAGCTACTCCGCCGTAGCAATGTTCAGCCTGACTGGAGCTGGGAACAGACACTGCGTGCCATCGTAAAAGACCCTCAGTACCGGGCGATCAAAGATCCACGCGAAAGAAAGGTTGCTTTCGAAAAATACTGCAATGACGTGATCGCTCAGGACAAGGAGAAAGCAAAGGACCGGCTGACCAAGCTTCGCGCTGACTTTACGACCATGTTGAAGAGCAACCCCGAGATCAAGCACTACACCAAATGGAAGACCGCCCGACCTATGATCGAGGGAGAGACCATTTTCCGATCCACCAATAACGATGGTGAGCGTCGTCAGCTCTTTGAAGATTACGTTGCCGACCTCAAGAAGAGCCATAGAGAACAGCAAGCCGCCCTTAGGAAAAGCGCCATGGACGGTCTGATCAATCTGCTGCCGAAGCTGAATCTTGAGGTGTACACGCGGTGGTCCGAAGCTCAGGATATCATCTCTGGCACGCCGCCCTTCCAAACCGACGAGAAGTACAAGTCCCTGACCAAGTTTGACATCCTAACCGTCTTTCAAAATCACATGAAGGCCGTGGAGCGCACTTTCAACGATACCAGACAAGCTCAAAAGGCACAGAAGCACCGCAAGGAGCGCCAGAATAGGGATGCATTCTTGAGCCTGCTTGGAGAGCTGAAACGGGATGGCAAGATCAAGGCTGGTACAAAATGGACTCAAGTCTTCCCGCTGGTCGAGCATGACCCTCGTTATACAGCGATGCTCGGACAGAATGGGTCGACTCCCCAGGAGTTGTTCTGGGACATGGTCGAGGAAGAAGAGCGAGGTCTAAGAGGAACTCGCAACGATGTGACGGACGTTGTTTACGTGAGTATCCTGTGCCTTGTGTCCGCTTAGATTCTGGCAATACTGACCATTTGCAGGACAAACGGTTCGAAATCACCCCCAACACCGACTTCCAGGCTTTCCTTGCGGTGATGAAGGAAGACCGCCGTACTGCTAACGTTGATCCTGACATATTGAAGTTCATGTTCGAGAGAGTGAGTACAAGCTAATTCTTTCAAAATTGGTCACTAGCACTGACAGTTGTTGCAGCTCCAGGAGAGGAAGACGAAGCCTGAAGACGATCGGCAGACCGAGCGCCTGCAGCGGCGAGCTGTTGATGACTTGAGATCATACCTGAAGCGTTTGGATCCCCCAATCACTCTGAGTGACACTTACGAAAAGGTCAAGGCTCGCCTCCAGAAGGTTCCAGAATTTCAGGCAGTCGTCGCGGAGGATTCCCGCCGTTCGGCATTTGATAAGCACATGCGCCGTCTGAGGGATAGAGAAGAGGATCTTGAGAAAGAGAAGGAACGGCAGCGCCGACGTGACCGATCGCGCGACCGATATCGAGAGAGGGAGAGGGAAAGGGAGCGAGACAAGGACAGAGGTGAGCGATCTCATCGTCGTGGCCACACCAGATCCCGCAGCCCGGAGCCGGATATGTACGAGGCCGATCGCCGCAAGGCAATTGCCGAGCGCGAACGAAACTACCGCAAGACCAGCATGGCCGAGACACTGTTGTCGGACCGTAGGTCATCTGGTGGTCACGATGAGCACCGCGAACGAGACAGAGGAGACCGGGAGCGTCTCAGGGCAAGTGATCGAGACCGGAGCGATAGAGAGCGCGATCGTATTCGCGATCGCGACCGTGACTATGAGCGGCCCCCACGCTCTCGCCGCGAGGATCCGCCTCTCCCGTATGATCGCGAACGACGTGACCGCGAAGAAGAGCGTGAGCGTTCTTATCGTCGCCGTGTAATCGAGCGAGACGTCGAAGGCCTGAACTATGGAGACGAGAAACCAAGCCTACCGCGCCGACGCCGCGCGGAAGACGACGATGTCCGTCGTCCAGACCCTCACGACGCCAAGGTATGTGTGCCCTACCGCTTTTGATCATGGACCCTACAGGAACTAATGTGCCGTGCAGAGATTGAAGACAGAACCCTCCCCTCGTGAGCGCACCCCTCGTCGTGATGCTCCTCTGAGAACTAGGTCTCCCCCGCCGTCTGCCAAGATACAGGAAGAGCCTGTAGGAGTTCACTCCGGAAGCGAAGAGGGCGAAATTGAGGAGGATTAGTAGTCGGTGTGTCCCGGCCCCATCGAAGCAGAGAATCACCGCGTTCACCCATCGTGACAGCACTCGAACAGGCGAGTATGGGCAACAAACGCGGAGGCAGCAGCTAAGTTGCAACCCGCCTCTTCCCGGACGACTTTCGCCACGGTCGAGACGTCAAACTTGCAATGTGGATATTTTCGGCAAGGCCGCATAACTCAGCGAGACCTCCAGGATGGTCTCCAGACAAGCGGACGGAGGATAAAACTTCAGGCATTCTGTGTCGCCACTAGTACGTTCTCCGACAGAATACTATCGTGGTGGGCATGATGACACACTCGGATCCAGCAGGCAACCTCGCAGCCTAAACCCACCTCCACCTACACACCACCCTCACACAAACCCACATCTTGAGCGCTTGGCTCTTATTTCGCTTCAACACCATCTTTGCTTCCACTGGGGTGCGGGCCCGTCAACATCTGGACTGGTACTTATATGCCGTCACCAGCATTCGGTCCTCAGCAAACGCAACACGACGCCGGAGGATATTCAGAGGCATCTGAGCAGCTGATGTCTGGCTGTGTACGTGTTACCTACCTCTTCTAACACCACCTCTCACCCGTTTCCGACAGTTCTTAGCATTCGTACGTATCGCCGAGGTCCGAGACATAGAACTTGGTTGCAAACCCCCGTTTCCTTTGTATACTCCCAGCCACAAAGAGGGAAGCTTGCGTGTAAATAGTAGGGGGTAGCTTTCAGAGAGTATTCAAACAAAAGAGTAAACATAAACTTGAGTACATCGGCACTTCGCTTGTTGTCGTGTGACGTGTGCCTGGTAAGCCTGGTATGCTGCGGGGCGAGGTCCGACGGCCTTTGCGAGACTGCATGCACGTGGTTACCAGACTTTCAAATTAGGGAACTGTGAGCTTGAACTTTGTCTTATTCCTCGAGCCTATCTAGTGTCCATTTCCTTTGACAAGCTCTTGCCTCTCGTCTATGTGTGCAATTCACACATCCAGAATCCTGTGTCTTTGCAGGTCACATTGTGCGATGCGGACCCACACTCTGACGGCGGTCACCCACTTGACCCATTGCCCCTCAATCTACGAAGATTGCATGATGGTTTCTTAGCCCTTCTTTTTCCAGCTTTCTGTGTATGAAATCACCGAATATCAGACCGTGCTTGCCCCGAGCGGGTGCACTGCAAACCCCCATCATATCGTTCGTAGGACCAGGCAACAGGGGATAGACCGCCGTCGCCCTCGTTAGATGTCAGGATCATCATCTGCAGTGACGCCGCCATCCTCTAGACCCGATTCACCGCGGGAAGCACGGCCACCCTTGCCTCGACCAGCGCCTTGCTTTTGGACGCCTAGAACGCCGGAACCCGATGCATTATGATAGTGTCGATTAGGTGGGGGTGAGGGTGGAGGAAACGAGTCCTGTCTGTTGTTCTTGTGGTAGAACTACGCGACTGTTCAGGCACTCTCCTTGCCGTCCTCGAGGAAGAAGTAGTTCCCACCGAGCTTCTGCTCCTGGTCGAGCTGGGAGTTGTTCTTGTTGATACGAGGGCGGAAGTTGGTGGGGTCACGGCGGAAGGTGACGTCGAGGTTCTTGAGGAACTTGTTGCAGCCCGTGAGCAGCGACTCGGGTGTGTTGGCGTGGGCGTCGATACCGGGCTTTCCATCGAAGACAATGACGCGGTCGGCCAAGTATGTGGCCATGATGAAATCGTGCTCGACGATGAAAGCAGTCTTCTTGGCGTGCATAATGAATCGCTTGATGACACGCGAAGCAATGATACGTTGCTCGGAGTCGAGGTACGCGGACGGCTCGTCGATGACATAGATGTCGGCAGGCATACCCAGTGCGAGCACAATGGCCACACGCTGCAACTCACCACCGGACAGATTCTTGACTTCTTGGTCAATGAAGTCGTCGAGCTTCAGCGGCTTCACGACGTCGGTCTGGAATTGGGGCGACAGGAAGGATGCCTTGATCTTCTTGAAGAAGAGCTGACGCACGGTACCCTCAAACTTAGGCGTGATCGTCTGCGGCTTCATACTGATCTTCATCTCGGGCACCTTCTTGTTGTTGTCGGGCTTCAGAGCACCGGCGAGAAGACGACAGAATGTGGTCTTGCCAGTACCGTTCTCACCCATCATGACAAGGATCCTAGCTCGAGGTTAGTCACGTCCTTGCCTCAACAACGTCGGGTTACGACGACAGGATGATACGTACTCGGAATCAGTAAAGGAACCCGCATCAATCTTGAGGTGGAAGTCGCCCAGGGTCTTCTCCATTGATGGGTAGTTGTAGTCACGCGTGATATCGTTCTCGAATTGGTCAGACGCCTCGGCAATTCGGAACGTCAGGGACTCATCACGGAATCGCAAGTTCTCGGTTGGAATGTGACCATCGAGGAAGATGTTGATACCCTCACGAACACTGTGGGGCATAGAGACAACGCCATAGACTGCGGGCTGGCCGTAAAGAACACAGACGTAGTCAGAGAGGTAGTCCAGGACACTGAGATCGTGCTCGACGACTGCGAAAGATTGTCAGTGCATGTCTTTCCCAGTCGACAGTGTAATTTATGCGGAATGTGACTTACCAATGATGTAGTTGTTGTGCTTGGTAAGCGATCTGATCATCCTGGCAGCAGCCAGACGCTGCTTGACATCAAGGTACGAGGAAGGCTCATCGAACATGTAGACATCCTTGTCTTGGACCTAAAGAGTACTCTCAGTATGTACTTCAAAGGCGCCGGTACACTTTTCAAACTTACGCAAGTGAGGCCAATGGCAAACCGCTGGAGCTCACCACCCGACAGGTTCTTGACTTCACGGTCGTAGATGTGACGCAGCTCAAGCTCGTCCAGAACCAACTCCAAGTTGTCAAGCTGCTTCTGCTTGTTGAGGAGGGAGCTGACAGTGTTGCTGGGACCCTTGAGAGCCCTGGGAAGCTGATCGACGTATTGAGGCTTGACAACGGATGTGAGGTCATCCTCCAGCAACTTGGTGAAGTAGTTCTGCAGCTCGGAACCTCTGAAATACTTGATAACATCCTCCCAGTCCGGCGGGTTGTCGTACCTCCCAAGGTTGGGCTTCAGCTTTCCGCTGAGAATTTTGAGCGCAGTACTCTTTCCGATACCGTTCGTTCCAACAAGACCCAGAACGTTTCCTGGCCTCGGCATAGGCCTGTCCAAAGTCAGCCACAACTCCCATGACGCTTTTGCTGTCCCGTGCACTCACAGTCTGTGGAGTTTGAAGCTGTTGGCGGAGTATCGGTGCGTGACCTGGCTCTCGAGGTTCGTGGGCAGGTTGATGATGGTGATTGCGCTGAATGGACACTTCTTAGGGCAGATACCACAGCCGATGCAGAGGGACTCGGAGAGGAAGGCCAGTCGGGACTCGGGTGTCACTTCGATGCCTGATCTCGAACAGTCAGCGGGCTATGAAGGCGGTCAGAATCGGGAGGCACTGACAGAGCTTGCCGCTGCGCACGACGGGACACGACTTCTTGCACTCTTGACGACATTTCTGGGAGTAGAGTTAGCATTCATTCCTGTTCTCGACCACGGCTCCCCCTCTAGAAAGCATATACCTTCGGCTTGCACTGTTGCGCAGAACGTAAATCACCAAAGGTCAGCCCAAAATCCTCATAATCGTATTGTGCATATAGCGGGGTAGCGGGGCGGCGGGGCAGGAACGGATGGGCGGCGGACCTTGTCGCTGTTGATGATGGCGATACTAGAAAAAGGAGTATTAGCAGGGTTTTTCTTGAGAAGGCAGTCTTGGGCAAGGAGGAATCACATACCGGGTGAGCTTGTCAGCCATGGTAGCGATGGGGCAGAAATGCTGCACGACTTGGTCGAGAACAGAGGTTGGTGATGTGTCGGGTCAAAAAGGTGCCGCGCTGCGCTTGGGTGGATTCAGGATTCCTCAGACAACAATGAAGGGCCTTGGGAAGGACTTCAGTAGCAGCCCAACCTATTGTTCGTTGGCAAAGAATGAGAGTGCTTGTCTGGACAAAGACGGGCAGGTAGGTGTTGGCAAGGAAAATGGACACACCCAAAGTGGAAGCTGAACGTCAGTTTCAAATTCGCGAGAGGTGACTTTGGTCAGTATTTTTCCTGGGCAGGCACTGCAGGCTAGCGGGTTAGGTGGTCAACTGGAATCGGGGGTCATTTCATTGGTGCGCCCTACCTTAGGTAACTCCAGGGCTGCAGACAGGGTTCCTGGCGTCCAAGGGTGGCCTGTACAAGCAGAGCTGATCCCAACTTCATCAGGCCTCACTGGCTGTTACTATGTACAGTACTTTTATCAAATGTCTTCTATGAAACAATAGCTGCCTCTTACTCTATACGTAGGCATAAGAATCGATTTAATATCCGATAGAACTTGGTAGTGCATTCTTGTTGGCACCTAGGTATGAGCCCTCAGCCTTGGGATTCAGCACTCACAGCTCCTGGCTCCATCGGTCTGTGTCCAGTCCTGTCCATAATTATTGCACATCGGCCAAAGGTAGACATATACATCAGAGCCAGAAAGGGAATGCTGCTGGATTTTATCTATCTAATCAAGTGTTATGATTCTAAATCATTGACTCAAGTAGGAACTTTACTTACCTAGGTATTCTTGCATGCCTGATTTAAGTAGTTGGGCAGGCTAAGGAAGTCTTGGGGGGGGGGGCCTGGTTCTCTCCACAAACCTTGTTGGAAGCCGGAGACTGATGAAGGGAGTGAGTCGTCCAAAATTGTGCACTTGGTCCAAAGTTGCAGTTCCCATGAGGATGAGAATATTCGGGTGGATTTGGTTTCAAAGGGTTAGGTTTTTGTAATTCAGTCACACTTGTTCTGTTCATCATATAGGCTGAGACATTGCTCAGAGCTGTTCATGTTCGTCTGACCTTCAAGATATAGTAGTGTGTACATGCACTGTTAATGCTTTTCATCCCAATTACTATACATGGCTACATGTACTATACTTCAGTACCTTGTTGATATATGCCAACAGTGTTGCCAATTTTGTATTCTACAAAGAGCAATTAATGAAGAGCTGGGTATAAATGGAGCAGTGGTAGTCTGATGGCAGGTCGGGTTAAGTTGCACAATACGGTATTGTAATTAATACACACAACCTCAGAACACATGAGAATGAACAAAGCAAGCAAGTTTTACTTTTTACTGCATAGAGTTACAAGCTTCCAAGGCTGTTACCAAGATCGAAAGTTCTTACAGTCTTCTGCAACTACCTATACCCCGTAGACTACATCTTGGTCGATTTTGGCAGGATCCTTGCTAGCTATCTAGGTACTCTACTAGGCATGCATTATATGGAGTCTTGTCCAGAAGTGATCGTCATGGCTAGGTGCATCATGGAACAACGCCGTCTGCGAGCATGGTAAGCTATTGCAATATCTATGTAGCCTCATGTTCTGAGCTATTTTGTCCTGCCTATGTATAGTAGCTTTGATTGTAATCAGGACATTCTTTGAGTTCTTGCATTGCGCCCAAGCAATCGATGCTTGTTGAATTGTGCTTGTTCATTCGGTGCTTGCTTGATACTTCCGAGGTCCACTGTGCTTCAGCGTCCAAGAGTTCCTTAATTAGCAGCCTCCACCAGTCTTTCACAAGAGGTCGTCAAGATGTTTCAATGTGCAATCTGCACAAAGCTGATCTTTTTGCAATGTTTTGGGGATCTGCTGAGGCCTACATGGGACTGAAGATGGGTCAATGTGTAGCAACAACTATTCGCATGTCCAAATAGCAGCCCTCTTGTTCAAAATTCAAAGGCACTTTTGTGGTGAACACAATGGACCAAACATTCGAAAAATCATCAGAGCTTTAAGAAGCTGATTAGATATTGGTTAGGTATTTAAGGCATGTGCACCTCAGCTCAAGCGAGGATGGTCTGAGTCCCGCCTTAACAGTTGTTGGAGCGACATCATCGGACTCATGCTAGCACGGTACTTCCGTTCCCGAGCCCTTCCCCTCCACTTTTCTAGAGGTGCTACGACTCCCTCGAAAAACCGACACTCGTTTCTGCCCTTCCGCCCTGAACATCCACCTGCGAGTGACATCGAAACGCTCCCACCACCCACAACCACAACACCATCTACCTTCCCTCCTGGAAACTTTCCTCATCAGGTTTTCTTTCTGCCTTTCAGCCTGGAGTCTGGTCCACTCATGAATGACTTGTAAGTGGCTCCGTCCTCGTTGGACTGCTCGCTGGGACCTGGCGCGTCTGGTGGGTTGTCGGCCTGGTGTCTTGCCATCAAGTATCCATCGAATACGCGAACATGCCCCTTGATACATCACCGTGTATCTCGAGCAGTCGCCTTCGGAACACTTGTATTCGATGGAAACACACGTCGCTGATGATACCGATGCGTCTTTTGGTCTCGCCAGAGCTCTCCGACTCTTGGTCCGGTCCCAATTGACTGTCATCGCCCATCAGCCCCGTCACCATCAAGCACCGCCGGGCAATGCGACAAGCTGCTTCAATAGTTGGTCTTCTGCTATTTCCAAGCGGTTTGACTTTGTTCTGGGTCGCATGGGGTGTCTCCAAGCTGGCCTCCGGCCACGTGTTCATTCAACAAGAAAATCATCACTGACATCGTCGTCCCACAGCAGGCGGCCTTGCCATCCTCGGTGACCATGTCTCCCTCACCGGTATCTAGTCCGACCAACGGGCAGATTTCCCCAGTCGTCGCAAACACAGTTTCCGTGCAACTCCTCGATCCCGAGCCAAGTGACAGCGATCTGTCCGACGCCCCAGTCGCCGACATCGAATCTCCTTCCTCCAACTCGCCCGGCGAGCACGGCCAAGCTGCCGCCGATGGCCGTGTCGATGATTTCCACGATCCTCCAACTTCGAGCGATGAAGATGCTCCCAACGATGGAGACTTCGATGACACGGCAGAGCCTGCCTCTCCGGGCAGTCACAATGGCCACCTAGAGGCTGCCGTCTCCGCCTCCTCTGACGATTCTCGCGAAGTCTCGAACCGCAAAGCAGCTCCCATAGACGAGGAAGAATTCATTAGAGATAACCCTGAGCTCTATGGCCTGAGGAGAAGCGTGCGTTGAAAATGCCTCATCCCGTCCTTACCAAGCTAACTCGTTGCAATAGTCACGCCCACAGCCACGCCGAAAGCTGGTAAGCTCCCATCTATTGCAAGACTGCGACATATTGAGCAAGGAGTAATTACTGACACTGTTGGCATACAGGTGGACGATGATGACTCTGACTCCGACTCTATAGTCGCTAGCCGTAGAGCCCCAAAGAAGCGGCGGACGGATCGATCCCTGCCTTGTAAGTGTCATGCCTTGGTCTTGTCCATGCTGTCCTTCGAATTCGTCTAACAAGGCCGCTTGCAGCCTCCAAGCGGGAAACTCCCGTTCGTCAAAGCCAACCCGCCGATTCCGATAGTGATACATACGGTGGGGCTCGTGCAAAGATGCTCCAGAAGAAGGCTCGTCGGCAAGCTGAAGCCCAGCCCACCGTGGCCTTCGCAGAGAAGAGGTGGAACAGCCGCAGGGCTGCTCGTGTGACTGCTGGCGCGTATCAGGAGAGCGAACCAGACCTCGAAGACGAGTCAGACCAGACCCCTCACTACTACGCCGGTGCCGAGTACGAAGACACTTCGCCCTACATTGAGAAGGTCATTCGGCACGAGCTCAAAGACGGCCTGGAAATAACGCCGCAGACCACCCGACACGACTTCAAGTTTTACATCAAGTGGCAGGGCAAATCACACTTGCACGATACCTGGGAGACCACGGAGACTCTTGCCGGTTTCCGTGGCGTCCGCCGAGTTGAGAACTATTACCGAAAGGTCGTCGAGTTCGAAATCTCGGTCAAGCTCGGCTCCGATGATATATCACCTGAGCAGAAAGAAGAGTACCTCCTGGATCGGGAGCGTCAGCAGGAAGCTTTGGAGGACTATACCAAGGTTGAACGTATTGTGGCCCACCAGAACGGGGAGGAGGGTGACGAGTACCTTGTCAAGTGGAAGGGTCTGCAATACGACGAGTGCACCTGGGAGGCTGCCAGTCTTGTGAGCGAGCATGCCCAAGAACAGATTGACGTCTTCCTCGATCGGCAACAACGTTCGTGGCAGTCGGACCGAACAGAGTCGAACCCAGATACCCGCAGCCGCATGGTGAAGTTGGAAGAGCAGCCCTCCTATATCACCAATGGCGAACTGCGCGAGTTCCAGCTTAAAGGCTTGAACTTTCTCGCCCTCAATTGGACTCGCTCTAATAATGTCATTCTGGCAGATGAGATGGGTCTGGGCAAGACCGTTCAAAGCGTGTCATTTCTCAGCTGGCTGCGCAACTCCCGTGGGCAAGAGGGCCCCTTCCTGGTCGTGGCTCCGCTCAGCGTCATCCCAGCCTGGTGTGACACCTTCAATCACTGGGCTCCTGATCTGAACTATGTGGCTTACCTAGGCCCAGAAGCTGCGCGGTCTACCATTCGCGATCACGAGCTGCTCATCAATGGCAACCCCAAGAAGCCCAAGTTCAACGTTCTTCTTACGTCTTATGATTACATCCTCCTCGATGCAGATTTCTTGAAGACGATCAAGTGGCAAGTATTGGCTGTTGACGAGGCCCACCGGCTGAAAAACCGAGAGTCTCAGCTGTATGGCAAGCTCGTCAGTTTCAACATACCCTGCAAGGTCCTCATTACCGGCACACCTATTCAGAACAATCTTGCAGAGCTATCGGCGCTGTTAGACTTCCTGAATCCGGGCAAGGTTCTTATTGACGAGGAGCTGGAGCACTTGGGATCTTCTGAGAAGCAAGAAGAGCTGGACGAGGAGAAGGACGAAAAGCAACGCAAGGAAACACAGGAGAAGCTCAGTCATCTTCACACTGCCATTGCGCCCTTCATCCTCCGTCGAACCAAGGAGACGGTCGAGTCAGATCTGCCGCCTAAGACGGAGAAGATCATTCGCGTGGAGCTGTCGGACGTTCAGTTGGACTATTACAAGAACATCTTGACGCGCAACTACGCCGCCCTCAAGGACGCCAGCGGGCAGAAACAGTCTCTGCTCAACATCATGATGGAACTGAAGAAGATCAGTAACCATCCATACATGTTCCACGGCGCTGAGGAGCGAGTCTTGAATGGTAGCAGTCGACGTGAAGACCAGATAAAAGGTCTGATTACCAGCAGTGGGAAGATGATGCTTCTTGATCAACTCCTGGGTAAGCTCAAGAAAGACGGTCACCGAGTGCTTATCTTCAGCCAGATGGTCAAGATGCTCGACATCCTTGGAGACTACCTTCGCATCCGCAACTACAACTTCCAGAGACTTGACGGCACGATCCCCGCCGGGCCTCGGCGTATGGCCATCAACCACTTCAACGCCGATGGCAGCGATGACTTCTGCTTCCTGCTCTCCACGCGAGCTGGTGGACTTGGTATCAATCTCATGACGGCCGACACTGTGATTATCTATGATTCCGATTGGAATCCGCAAGCTGATCTTCAGGCTATGGCACGAGCACACCGTATTGGCCAGAAGAAGCCTGTCAGTGTCTACCGGCTTGTAGCCAAGCAGACCATTGAAGAAGAGGTTGTTAAGAGAGCCCGCAACAAGCTCTTTTTGGAGTACCTGACGATTCAAGCTGGCGTCACTGATGAGGGCAAGGAGCTGCAAGAACAATTCAAGAAGAAGGGATTAAAAGTCGATGAAGCCAAGTCAGCGGACGACATACAAATGATTCTCAAGATGCGTTCTCAGAACCTTTTCACGCAGGAAGGCAATCAAGAGAAGCTGGAGCAGCTTGATATCGATGCCATTCTCGAGCAAGCCGAGGAAACCAAGACTGCAGTGGACGACAAGCTCAACCTTAGCACCGGAGGCATCGACTGGGACAACTGGATGCAAGTCACTGATGTCAAGGTTGACGAGATGAAACTCGACTGGGACCAAATCATACCCCAGGATCAGGTTGCTGCTCTCAAGGAAGAGGAGGAGAGAAAGGAGCATGAAGCTTTCCTGGCCAAGGCTAGAGATGAGAACGCTCCTCGGAAGGCGACCATGAAGAACTTGAACAAGAGCACAGAAGCCGAGAGAGCGGATCGCATGGCGAAGAAGCGCGAGCGTGAGAAGCAGGAACTGGCCGAGATTGAAGAGCAGCGAGCCTTGCTCACCGACCCCAGAAGGCCTCTGAATGAGAAGGAGACTCGCAATCTTATCCGCGCTTTCTTCCGTTACGGGTCCATGGAAGATCGGCGTGACGAGGTCATTCACGAGGCTCGGCTGTCAGATCGCGACGCTGGTTTCTTGCATGCCATTGTCGACAGACTTATCGCTGATTGCCAAGCCGCTGTGGATCTGAGCAACGACAGGGTCCGCGAGGAAGAGGAACGATCTGGCAAGCAGCTTGCCAAGAAGGACAAGAAAGCCGTTCTTGTCGACTTTGGTGAAGTTCGCAAGGTCAATGCCCAGACTGTTCTCGAGCGGCCTCCTCAGCTGAGACTTCTCCGCGATGTCCTAGCAGCCTACGCTGATCCCTTGACCTTCAGGCTACCTGACGCCGCCAAGGCTGCGCAGTACACCTGTCCATGGGGGGCGCGCGAAGATGGCATGCTCCTTATCGGTATTAACAAGTATGGTTTCGGCGCCTGGACACAAATTCGCGACGACGAAACATTGGACATGCGGGACAAATTCTTCCTGGAGGAACACCGCGTCGACAAGAAGGAAGAACGCAAAAAGGCGGATGCCAAAAATATCCAGTCTCCCGGCGCCGTGCACCTCGTTCGCCGCTCGGAGTATCTGCTGTCCGTTCTGATGGCCAAGTACTCGGATGATCCCTTGTACAAGAAAGCTGTCGAAAACCACCACCGCAGCAAGAAGAACCTCATCAATGGACACCGTCGTCCTGATGGCACATCTGCTTCTGCGTCACCGGTTCCCCACCTCAAGAAGTCCTTGCAGTACAGAGAGCGTAATCGCACGTATGGCGATAGTCATAGGTCTCGCAGCGTTGCAGAGGAGCGCGGAACGCCGCGTCCTGCTGAGCACAAGAGGAAGCACATGGACGATCACGACGACCGTCACGGTAAATACCGCCGGACTGAGCACGGACATGGCCATGGGAAAGAGGACAAGCCCCGGTCGAACAAGCTCTCGCCCGAGGAACTGGACCTTGTCAAGATGAAGCGCGAGGAGTCTGTGAATCGCTTCAACCGTCTGATGCAGCTGGATGACGACGCCCTCGACCTGGAAAATGATGCGCACCTCATCTGGTCTCTCTTGAAGCCTGTGCGAAACAATTTCAGCCGCATTGTAGATGCGACACAGGAGCGCATCCAGTCACCCAAAGAGCGAGCCAAGATTATGGGCACCGAGCTGCGGGTCATTGGTAACCACCTCACCGGCCTCAAAGATACTGGTCTTCCACTCGAGCAGCTTGATGGACTCATTCCCAAATTTTGGTAAGACACATACATGACCCACGCTCTTCTGGATACTAACAGTAATGCAGGGACTTTCTCTCTACCGTTTGGCCGGTCGGCGATATGCCAGTCACGGGCAAGAGGCTGTCACGCATGTACCGCGACCTTCGCGAGAAGGACAAGAGTAAGACGACAGAGTCCAAGCTGCAGGGTAAGAAGCGGGAACAGGACCTAGAGGATGGCGAGATTGATCTCGACGAGGAGCGGCGCCGCCGGGAGCGCCGAGAGGCCGAACGGAGAGATGCCGAACGCAGAGCTGCTCGTCGCGAGCCAAGCGAGGATACACGCCGTGACTACCGTCGCGATGATAGGCATCGCGCATACCAGAACGACGATCGTCTCAGCTTCCGCAGGCCTGACCGCGAGCGAGACCACCACGACCACAATCGCGACCGTGGTGGACTTGTCGACCGACCAAGACATTCCTGGAGCCCGGGACAGCAGCGGCACAGCCCCTACTAGTGACTGCCTCGAGAATGACGGTCTGATTCCCTTCCACTATAAGCCTCTTGTAGGCACGCGCAGTCGCAATGCCTTCGGATTCCCGCAGCACGAAGACATCTCTTTCAATGACAACCACTTATATAAGCCTTGGTCGTCGATTCCAGCGCAGAGGGCTGGAGTGATCATGAGGTGCATTGTTTCGGCGTTACACAGGTTCCGGCGTTAACAAGTTTCTGATACAAGATCATACCCGGGCTAACGCAGAATGAGGGATTATTTGATTTCTGTGTGGTCGCATTTTTTTCACATGGATCGCGGTGTGCGCATCACGTTCTCGCTTTCCCTTCAACTGAAAACAGAGTGGCCATTGCTTTCGGACATACATGGTGCCATCAGGGTCAAAAGACAAAAGAGCACTAAACCAGCTATGAGGCTGTCAAGCATGGGTTGATTCGGGTGGGACGTCAATGGTTCAGGTAGGCCACTTATCTGCGAACTTCGCGGCCATGGATGTCCATGATGGGGTTATCATCATCAGTTCTTGCTTAGACGTCATCGCTCGACAAGTTCATGTGATATGTTCTTGCTTCTGGGAAAGGTTGCGAGGTCTAATGGGGGAATGCGTGAAGTCGGCAATATTGCGGGGCTTGGGGGGAAGGGGGCGGGACGAATGTTGATTTTAGTAGGCTGGGGTTGACAGGCATGCTCATGCTGCGTGTTCTTGCCCCGTGCAGCTTTATCTACTAGATGAGCTCTCAAGAATTAGGATTAAACCAGGACTATAGCACATCTGCATGGAGCTGGTGATGTGACTGACAATAAGCATCGGACCAAACAACTCAGGGTCAGATCCTTCATGTGCTGCTTGTGGCGTGCAATCTGGAGGATGTGGTGCTCTGTGTAGAATGTGGATTGTCACGTACCACGATGGTCGATGTTGGGAGGAGTGATGGGCAAGCGGCGCAGTCAACGGCCCGCTTTCGTTCTTATGATACAGAATTCGAATTGTGGAAATGTACATCTGAACCTAGTACGTTACCAACGAGGTGATGATAAGGCTGCATGGCCGCTGATGCGGTTGGTTCTCCACCAGTCTGACGCCAACACACGAATATAAGGAAGCGTGTGTCAAGTTGTCAACACCTGCTGGCCCATCCTACCCGGAAACTAGAGTGCCACATCTTCCTAATTTTCATCTTACCATCATTCACTTTCAGCAACAATATGGCTGACACATCTTCCGTGGTTAAAATCGCCGTCATCGGTGGAGGGCTGGCTGGCGCCACCATTGCGAGTTCTCTCCTTCGACATGCCCACCTCGATGTTCATGTATTCGAGTCAGCACCTGAGTTCTCGGAGCGCGGCGCAGCTGTCGGAATCCCCGGGGACTCTCAAAGGTCTCTACAAGAAATCTTTGGGCACTCAGAAGCCCTCGACTTGCTTCAAAGGGCCGGTGCAGTCATCCAAGCGTCCACGCGGATGTGCATTGTAAGTCACTCTGCCGGGGGAGGTCTCTCAGGGGCGCAAGTTTGATACTGATCATACACTAGGGATCTGGCGAGAATGCAGGAACTCTGCTGATGGACTTGGGTGACGGCTCTCCCGAGACCAGCACGAAAGTAGTCCACCGTGCGGCGCTTCTTCGCGAGCTCCTTGCGCCCCTCCCTGCGGACCGTCTCCACGCCAGCAAGGCACTATCCGACATCATTCCTACTGACTCTGGCGATGTCAGGGTCAAGTTCCGTGACGGGCAGGACGAGGTTTTCCATGCGGTCATCGGCGCAGACGGCATCTTCGGTCCCGTGAGACGCTTTGTCCTGCAGGACGCTGCTGAGGTAGAGGCGGCATCTGCTGCTGGATTTTGGGACTGCAGGAACGTCGTCCCGTTTGAGAAGGCCAAGGAATTGCTTGGGGCTGAGTACTTCGAGAAAGACCGCCAGTATGGGTGGGTCGGCAATGGCGCGTTTATCATGCACGATGTCCTCGACAACAGGACGAGCGTGCAGTGTGTGATATCAGCTGTGGAGAGCGATCCACCCAAAGATCGAAAGCGGCCGTTGACGCGAGAGTTTCTCGAGACGACGTTGGCTGAATGGCTGGATGGACCTATTGGGAAGGGCATGATAGAGGTGAGTTCCCAAAATGATCACGGCAGTAATCACTGATGCTGAAATACGGAGGACTGACAAATATTGTGTACTAGCTTATGCTTGACCAGCCTGATCCCCACGCATACTCGCAGTGGGAACACAAGTCTACAAGCACCTTTTCACGTGAAGGTAGCCGAGTCTGCATCGCCGGCGACGCCGCCCATGCCACCACGCCCTGGCAGGGCGCCGGCGCAGGTCAGGCTTTCGAAGACGCTGCGATTCTAGGAACCTTGCTTGGTGAGGTCAAGACTCCGTCTGATATTCCTCACGCGTTTGGAGCCTACAGCTCCCTCAGAAAGGAGAGATGTCAGAGGGTGATTGATTCTAGTAGGGGGACCGGACTGATTATGTGCGGCAAGAGCGCAGCGGGCTTGGATCCCGCCAAGATCGGCGGCGAGCTGTCCGGGAGGTGGGACTTCATCTTTGGTCTCGATTTGCAGACGCACAAGAAGGAAGCGTTGGCGAAGATGAGAGAGCTTCAGGGACTCTGATTGCATGGTTCCCAAGCTGTTGTGGGGGCAGAGCACTTGCATGAGTGACTAGGAATTTCGTGCTCTTTCGCCTACTGCTGGTAGTCAGGTTTATCCGGCATGATCTTCATATCCACACCCAATTCTCGTCCGATGAAGTCTGGATTTCCGTCTGGACTTCCGTCTTTGTCTCGTAAGTACCCTGTAGGTTACCATAAGCACTGGGCCACCTGTCTTCGTGGAGCGGAGCATGAGGACTAGTAAGAAAAGTGATAAGAACTCTGTACTCGCTACAAGAACTCATCTTTGAGTTCCTCATCATGCTCGAGCCTGCTGTCGACCACTGCATTCTGTACCCGGCTCTGTGCTGCGAACCACGTCACCGTCATTTTCAACGAACCTCGCGGACTGCATGGTTCCACTGACGACATTTAAGACACAGCACATCGAACTAAGCGGAGGGTTCTGAAAGTAGACACCCGACCACTCAGACCTAGTATCTGCAGCACTGCCGCGAGCATTAGTGAAGTTGCCCTCTTCCTCTCCAGGATGAGTTATTACCTAGTACGAGACTGTACACCAGACGCACGACGAGTCTGACGACCACGAGCAGAAAGACAAGAGGACGCCGAGGAGGCACAGCAGGAGGAGCATTTCAGGGGGGACGGATAAACAGTCGCGAGAGGACGGCAAAATCATACGACGCGGTCGAGATGCAGAACCATAGGGAAACCCGTAGGAGGCAGAGATCTGTAGACCGAAATGCCATACATCCGCGGATGCTGATTTGCTTTCGCATTGCTGTTTTTGGAAGCCTGTTGTCCACACGCCACATACTAATTACTAGTCTCGATATGACCAGGCTCAGCGTTACCTAGGTAGACAACCTGATCCTGCACAACCATTAGCACCTATTCGAAAGAGGACTGTGGACGATCAAGCGACTGACCTCTAGAGTTACTGTCTACGGTCACATAGCATTCAGCACCTTTTCCGCAGCCCTGATCCTGTCCGCCACCTGCGCGACCCCTTTGATAGCTGCGTCTTTCTTCATGCAGGCCTCGCGTAATTGCTTCTCAAACATTTCAATACTTTCGTCCATCTTGACGCGCGTCGTATCGATGGCCGCGGCTCTCGCCATCTTGACGTCGTGGAGCTTGCGTTGCTCCTCCATGAACCTGCCTTTTCGCTCCTCGAAGATGCCTTTTTGCATCTCCAGGTTGTCTATTCTTTCATCTTGTGTGACGCAATGATCGTAACGGCGCCTGAAAGCCAAATGCAGCGTGTGGAGTTCCATCTGCTGGTTGTGGCGACGGTGGTTGCTGTTGCTGGTAGGGCCGACGCTGCGCGTGGCGTGCGGTACGTTCGGCCGTGTCTCCTAGTTGCCAGGCATCAAAGGCGACGGGCACTTGCTGGTATTATGACCGCGGCCAAGACAGTTGGTGCAGTGCTTTCGTTCTTGGGGATATGAGGTGCAATGAGCTTGTTCATGAGCATTTCCGCCACAGCCGACACAGAAAGGCCAGAGGCCGTCGGCGACCCGATCAAAGCGACCAGTACTCTCCTCCTAAGAAGACGATAAGGAGCGACGATCGTTTTCAGTATGGCCCCGCACGCCATGGTCTCGATCCAGTGGGCGATCCATACTCGGTTCGAATGCTGTGTGTTGAATGATGACTGTTTCTGATCTTGAGATGGATGCTGTCGTCAGAATTCGACCTCGAGAATGGATTCATAGGGTTAGGGTCTGAGACAGAATCGGCTTAGCATGACCTAATCGGGAAAGCGGTTCCCACAACTTACAACGACATGTCTCTTCACATCCAAAATTCATGTCATCTCTTCGCAACAGGACATGCACATTTTCAATGATTTCGCACAGTATTCGGCACCATCCCATAACTTGTACACCTTTCTTCCATCCATGACAGTGACCAACATGGTGGCAGCAGGATGTATTTTGGCCCGTGTGCAACTCTGGGCCACCTCAAGTGCTGCCCAACTCTACTCGCCGGTCGGTCTGCCGCTTGAGGGCAGTCCAGTTCCAGAATCTCGCTGCCACCTCTACACTTGTGGGAGAAGCCGGAATAGCTTTTCACTCAGAGGAGATGGACCTTGGTAGAGTCCATCGTGCTGTGCCGCAGCGTGATCAGCGTTTGACTCAAGTTGACTCAAGTCAAGCCAAGGGCTCTGACTTGTGGCTTGTTGCTGTCCCTTATTTGCCCCCTTCACATGCTTCTTGCTATCCTCTGACACTCTTTTTGCTCCGGCGTCACTCCGTCACCAGTACAACGGATTTGATCATTTGGCACACTCGGTCTGTCATATTAGCCTGGGGCTAGTCACCTACTTATGTCCTTCGATGTGTTCCTTGTGCTGGTAACTAGAGGCCATAAGATACTTGTAGCCAAGCTTGGTAATTTCTCAGAGCCTCTGGGCTTTCGACTTTGACTTCGTGCCGTACTTGGTCGAGTAGGCGAGACTCGAAGGGGTGGATGCGCCAGGAAAGGAGGATATCTTCAACTCCATTCACGACGGCCCAGGTGGTGTTTCGGAAAACGACTTGTGATTTGACGGCAAGATCACGCATGTAGTTTGATCTTCTTGACGTTGTCACGATACGGCAGCATACCTTCAGGGTTGGAGAGATGATTGTGAGCCAGAGACCACCTACTTATGTGAAGCATGCTCTTTTATCACTGATGATTGAAGTATGCGGAGTCAAAGAGCATTGCATTTGTACACAGTGGTCAAACCTGACAAATAATGAGACTCAGACCGACAAGCATATGTTATTTTGACTATAGATATTTCCGGGGGGCGGGAGAACAAGATATGAGAAAAACTTGGTCTTGTGCACCCCTCGAGGCTTGAACAAATCCATGCCAACAAATTTGACCTCGGGTCTCATGCGAGATACGCATCCTTCCTCAACTTGAATTCCACGCATGTGCTGAGGTCAGGAATGACCACATCATACATGCTCGAGTTCGAGGGTCGTTGCGTAGATCCTCCGGGAAACCGAAGGTGGTACCTAAGAAGGATATTGACGATGATCATCTTCATGGAGACTTCTGCGAAGAAGCGGCCTGGGCAAACGATCTTTCCATGACCAAAATGCAGATTGTTCTCGCTCGTGGTGGTGTATTCTAGAACAAACATCAACAGTTGCTCACTTGGAATGTCACAGAGATGCCAACACATGTGCGTGAGAACTTACGGTGCCAAGTGCTTTCCCCTGGGCGCTTTCGGTTGTTGAACTGGCGCAGCCCGTCAAACTTGTCGGCGTCGCTGACACGATCCGGATCAACGCCAATTGCGTATGTTGCCATCTGAATGTGGGCGCCTTCAGGAAGCACGACGCCGTCATGTAGTGTCAGATCCTGACGAACGACGGCATTGAAGCCAACTGGAATTCTCTCTTAGTAACGCAGTCATACATAATGTTAGTAAGGGCGAGCTGGGAAGAGGAATTAGACTTACGCAAAGTGGGGGGGCTGATCCTCTGCGACTCTCGCATGAAACTGTCCAGTTTCTTCATGTCGGTCAAAGCTTGTTTGGTGAAGCCGCTCTTGCCAAGAACCTCTATGGCTTCTTGTCTAAGAATTTCCACGTACTCCGGGTAGGCGCAAAGATCGAAGAGAACCTGCGCCACTGCAATCATGGTCGAGGGACCAGATCCCAGGTATGTCACCATCAGACGCTGCACTGTGGTCTTCTCATCATCGTGAAGCTCAACACCTCCGTCGATGAGATGCTGCAAGAAATCGTCCGGCTTCTCGTAGTTTTCCCACTCGACCTCGCGCCGGCGTCTCTCCTGAATTAGAGGAATAATCAGACGATTGGCCTTCCGCAGAGCCGAATCCACACCCCAGCTCGTAGGGAGTAGCCAGGAGATTGTGGACTTGGCCCAGTCGGGGAAAACACGCAGAAGGAAGTTGTGCTTGAATCCATTCTCAGAGTAGTTGATGGCTGTTGACAAGTACTCCTCACTTTCTGCGAGTTCAGTGACAAACTGTGTTGCCACTCCTCTGTGGGTCATGCGACGAGCTAAATGTATCACATTGACTGGCAACCACTGTGTCTCAGTAGCGGGGAGCTCAGCTGGTAGATACTTGCGATATTGGTCCTGTACCAGAGGCACATGTAGAGCAAGTTTTGGCGTCAGTCGTGTCATGAGCATGCGACTTTGTAAGCTGTGGTCGACAATGACGGCGGTAATCGACTGGAGCCGCTGAAAGGCCTCCACAATCGCGGTGTTGAGACTGAGCATTTCGGGCGGCATGCTCGCGAGCTCGCTCAGGTACTTATTCGGGACGATGAGCAGATCATTTCCGGACACTTTGAAGAAGGTATTCTTGTATTTTTCGTAGCCTTCGCGGATTAGGGCAGGGCCATTCCGGAAAAATTGCCATCGGCCCAAAATCGTGTTTTTGTGTCCCACGATTGGAGCATCGAAGTTGAAGTTGCCATAAATGTTCGGTCGATTCTTGCTGTCAACAGATGCATGTGTGAAATAAAACCAGAGCAGAATAGTCCCCGTGACTGCAGTCAATGTTGAGGTGGACCACGAGAAAGTGCCCACGGGACTCTCGAGCATCTCTGTCGTATTGAAGACCGATGAGGCCATGATGTGAATGACCGCGAATATCAATTGGTATTGTTTGAGATTGTAGTGAACTTGATGGATAGTGAATTATTTGTCGTCACACCTTCTGCGCAAGCCTATAAATTCCAGACTTGGTTGTGATGTGCGTGATGAAGAGCCTGCTGTGAAGTTGTGTAGCAATATCACGGTGGCCACCACGGAGGTATTTATGTCCACCGGGGCATGTAGAGAAACAGCGGAGGAGCCACCCCAAAGACTTTCACATCGTTCCAGATGTCGGCCAGACAGTCAGAGCCTGCGAAGGACCGTTGCTGTGCTGTCCAGAGGATCTCACCATCCTTACCAAGTGGTGCAAATGTGCATGTGGAGCGTCCTCGATTACATGCAACCGGGCCATCTACCTGTTTAGGAAACCCTCACGTCCTCACTGCGGGTTAGTTATTGACTCCCTGCCTCGTACTGTATTACCTATATCTACGGGTGTGAGTGTAGTCACAGGCAGGACGCCAGGCGCCCCACCGGTGAAGATCCTATCGTCGGCTCGGAATTGTGCCATTACAAAGCATGTTGAGCCGCAGGGGAGTGCACCCATCTAGGTAAAGCCCCAGCAAGAAGCCACCAGTGAGCCTTCAGTCCCCTCAGGATGGACTGGAAGGGGTGGTACTGTCAGACTGTGTGGTAACATTGACCCACTTCTGATATCCACTACAGGGACGCTTTGTGAAGGACCGACATAGATAGACAGGCTGACAGCGTCAGAAGTGGGCGCAGAGAATCGCTAGTGGCTCCGTAAGAAATAGGATGCGACGGTGCGTGCAGTTACGATGGGGCTTTGAGCCAACCTTGGAGAGCTGCCAGCTGGAGCGCGGCCTACGGTCCGGCGATGAATACATCAAGTCTTTCCAAAGAGGAGACAACCTCCGGACCGATGCGTGAGAATGGATCTATGCGCCGTGTCAGCCCCCTGCGGCGCCGACGAGCAACAATCATTCGCTTACAAACATGTTTGTCCGCCAGTTGATGGCACCTGGGGTTCACCAGTGTTACCCAGTGGTAACGATACCCAGTACCGCCTAGATACTTACTTTCGTAGGGACCTAGCTGACCTAGACACAAAACATTGAAGCCGTCCCATCATTCCTCTAATTCATCGGTCTCTGAGACCTCGCGAGTCTGAAGCCGAATTGAAGGTGTCAATCCCCAGTATTACTCAAATTGTTGCTGGCTGGCTGAAATAACCGACTTCAGGAAAGAAGCCTTAGAATCCCACGATAATGCACATTGATTGAACAGGTGCCCGGCAGGATCCTCCCGCGGGATCCGGTGTGGAGGATCTGAGAACTTGACATGTCAAATAAAGGATTGTTCGAGACGCGCGTGTGGATACTCGCAGACCCCAGTCTCGTAGTCCACTTTGGCAGGAGCAGCAGTTCTAGAAGTAACCTAGGCTGGCTGGCTCACAAAACCCCATCCCAAACAGGCCCTCGGATTACCAACCAGACAGCACGAGGTAGGCTGCGAATGTGGGTGTGCCCGGGCATCGGATGCCCCAGGGCATCCGTGGTCCTGCCCGACTGTTGACGTCTCCGGATTTGTAAATTGTCACAGTACAGTATGCATAGAAATCACCAGTCAGCCCATAAGTCAAGACAAGAATGATTGTAGAATTGATCACGAGTTTGTTGGTATTGGTTGTTCTTGCCTACGCAGCAGAGTATGCCCTCAGCCACAATGACGACCCTCGAGAGCCACGTCGCCTACAGCCAAAGATTCCACTGCTGGGACATGTCATTGGATTGGTGCTCAATGGTCCATCTTACCACAGCAAACTAAGGTATGTAGCAGGCCTAGGACTTCTGCAATACGTAGACATTGGAGAGCCCCAATCAAATACTTATCTAGTCGACAGGAACGAAGCTAAATCCGAGATATACACTTTGGGCATCTTCAACTTCAAGCTGTACACTAGCGTGTCCATCAGACTCCTTCCGGCTATTCAAAGACAGGCCAAGACGCTATCATTTGGTCCTATGATCCAGCATGTGGCACGGCGGTGGGGTGATGCAAGCGATGAGACAAGCCGCATTTTTGGAAGCACGAAATTCGCGACAGACTTCAGCCACTCTATGAGAAAGAGTCTCGCACCCGGCCCTCATCTCGATGACCAAAACGAGAGAATGGGACGAAGGGTGCTGTTCGAAGTGAACGACTTGGTTGTTGGAGGCCAGCAGATCAACTTGCTGCAGTGGGCTCGACACGCCCTCACACAAGCTTCTAGTTGCGGTGTCTACGGAGCAAACCACCCTTTTGTGGACATTAGAGTTGAACAAGCCTTCTGGTAAGTTTACCCAACTTGGGAATACCCGCACCACGGCACATGTGCGAACCCAATAACAAGAAACTCACCATTTGGGGGGTCCAGGGAATGGCATGAACACCTTTCGGCTCATATATCGGGCCTCAACTTCGACTTCCGTGGAAAGGGCTACACCGCACGCGATAAAGTCTACCAAGCCCATGCAGATTACTGCAATTCCATTCCAGACGATGCATCGATGCTCTTCAAAGAGCGTTGGCGCATCCTCCGTGAGGCTGGGATTTCCGAGGCCGATTGCGCCAAAAATCAAGCAACACTTCCAATTGGAATGCTGAGCAACACAGTCCCTACCTTCTACTGGACTATTTGGGAATTATTCTCCCGAAGCGACATTCTCGCTTCCGTCCGTAAAGAGCTTGGTTCGCATGCGGTGCGCAAGCAATCAGGTGGCTTCGCCCTTGATGTTGCTGCCTTGAAGACCAAGTGCCCCCTCTTGCTCTCGGTGTTTCAAGAGACCCAGAGGTTTCACCATATCCACGCAGCCATCCGGCTCGTGCTGGAGGATACGATGCTAGACGGGAAGTACCTTCTGAAGAAGGGAAACTACCTTCAGATGCCGGGTCAGCCAGTACACTTTAACCGGGACATCTGGGGATCGACGGCTTCGGAATTCGACCCCTATCGATTTGTCAATACTACTACCAAACGCGGTGGTAGCAACTTTCTTGCATGGGGTGCGCCACCTCACTTGTGTCCTGCACGACAGTTTGCGGCGACCGAGATCCTGATCATGGTCGCTCTCATGGTGCTGCGGGTGGACCTCAGGCCAACCAGCGGCAGATGGGACGTAGGGCCTGCCTTAGACTTTAAGGATCCGGTCACGGTCTTGAACCCCATGAATGATGTTCGGGTTTCCGTCATTGATATAGGCTCGTACGCGGGAGACTGGACTTTGCACATATCAGAGAGTACAACCCGCGTCCCTCTTGCTTCTGGATGAAAGTTGGACCGAACATGTGGGTATATATTTGACGGCAGCAAGGGATTGCCCTACCTCACGCATATGCTACAAATATAAGGCCTTCTTGCCCCCCTACCAATTATAATAGAGATTGAGAATTAACTGTCATTATCAGCATTGCGAGTCAATAGGGCTTCTATATACCAACGGCACTATATACTCGTTTTTCTAACTTCGCTAAAGCTATTACGGCCCTATTTTATTACCACCGCCTTTTCTATTAAATATAACCATTATTTACCGCTCGTTTAATTTCTCCGGAAATGCTTTTATATTCGCTTTTTAAAACTTTATCATCGTCGCTACGCCCACCTAGATTCTATTTAATAATAATATTATTCTAAATACTTAACCTCCGAGCCTCCTACCGTAATTAGCCCCGCCGCCGGCGATCACAACGGCGGAATCTTTAGCTTAAATATAAGTTTTAAATCGAATTAATAAAAACGTGTACAAAGCTAGCCCGCCTCCGCCGAAACGCTTTTATACAAACCATCAATATTAAAGAAATAAAGATTATAAGCAAATCTTATTTTAGCGAATTCTTTAAATTATAATAGAAACATTAAAAGTCTTCGTTTCCGATACCGACGCTATCTTTAATCATACCTTTAAAGCTTCCCGGCTTGCCTATCTATACAAAAAGCTATATAACCCTTAAAACGACGAAGTTCCCGTTATATTCGGCTCTAATCAAGCTTTTACTATAAGCTAAAGATAAAGATTAGCTAAATAATTTAAGAATAACCTATATATTTTAAATAAAATACTTTACGAATTACTTTATAATATATGGGTTTTTTCGCTATAAAATATATTACTATAGTTTTCATAGTAGTTTTTTTTATTAATTTCCTCTTTATTAAAACTTGGCATTAATCGATAATTATATATATCGATTATAGAAACGCTTTCCTCGGTACTAATCTTATTAATTATTATAATTCTACGATATAAATCGATTTAAACTACGCTTATATCCGTATTTATTTCGACGACTATTTCATTAAAAGAAAAATAGTAGATAATTCTACTAACAATCGCCGCCAACAGCCTTCTCTTAATAGCCCCTTATAGCCTAACTTTTTCAATAATAATAAGCTTAAAAAAAGGCTAGTTGAAACCCGAAGATTTACTATAATTTTAACTTTAAGCCCGAGGGCTATCGGTTTTAAAATTGCAACCTTATATATAAATGCTTAAAATATAACGCTATATATATAGCCTAGATCTATAAATTATAGCTCGTACAAATTACTCTTTAAATTACTTATCTTTCCGCTACATTTAATGCGAGATACAATACCTTTTTTCCCCTATCTTTAATCCTTTAATCAATTATTAAAATATTCTCCTTTTTCTTTAAAACTATATATATAACGCCGAGCATTATAAAGCTATATTATTACATTCTTTAATTATATCGTCGGTATTCCAATATATAGCATATATATTAGCTATATAGGTCTAAAAACTCTGATTTTCTTTAAAAGTCTTTCCTTCGTAAACCTCGATCCTAATATTATCGAGGAAGAGCTATTCAATAATCTAGCTATAAGCTGTATTACGTAAATTACGTCCGCTTTTCCTTTTCATCTTTACCTCTAAGCTTTATACCTAAGCATAATAAAAGCTAGCGCTATATATACTACATTTCTTTCTTTAAAAATTACTCCATTAACGCGTTTATATTTATCAATTAGGGCGATTTTTAACATATCGCTTAAGCTAACTTTTTCGAAAAAATGCGCCGGGCGGGCCGCGGTATAATCCTTATTAAAAAGGATTTAAAACCAGCGTTTAAAATAATCTCTATATTGCTAACTAATCGTTAGCTCTTAAGTTTAATATAAAAAAACCGCTATTATTATAAGAACTATTTCTTTTTTAGCCTGTATATAATACTCTTCTTTTTAACCTTTTCGCTAAAGCTTTATATTGGATTCTATAACGCTAAATACTATAGCTCTTTTTATTTTATTATTTTGACGATTTTATCGCGATTATTCCTTTCTCTTAAATATATCGAATTTTAGATTTCGTCACTATTTAAAACGCTATTATATATTATTTGAATATAATTATAAGTTATATACGAAGCAGCTAGAGCATGATATTAAAATGCTTCGGTATTAAAATCGATATAGATTAAATAGTAGTCCGTTTATTATATAGTAAACGAGATAAAGCCCTTAACTTCGTTATAAATATATTATTATATAGCAATATTATATTTAAAAAATAAAAAGCTTTTATAGAATTTCTTGATTTTTATTATAGAGTTATTCTTTATAAGCTATTTACATATTATTTCTACGATTTTCAAGCCCGCTAACGCTAATCGTATATATAACGGACCTAACCTAATAGCGGAGTCTTTTATCTATTATTAACAGCATATATTTAATCGATAGATCTCACCGCTCTATTATATATCCATTTGCAGACGCCTCTAATATTAATCTAGGCGGTTTCTAGTATATTAACGTACTTTATTAATCTAATTAGCTATTAACGGAAATATCAAAAGATTACGTATTTTTAATATAAAAGCTAATTAATATATATATCAATATCTTTAAGATTATAGCTATTCAAATAGCTCAATTATATATATAGATAATAATATAGCCCTAGCGGCTTTTAATAATAAAATAATCCGAGGATCTGCTTTTAAGCTTTTATATTTAACTCCATTTTAAATATTCGTTAAAGATATTATTATATTTGCTATATATATAACCTTTGTAGATAATATTTTTACCGATGCTTTATTATTTAGCTTTTAGTCAATAATAATTAACCTATGCTCTACCTAATAAATACCCTTTTTCTCGAATTAATCTTTAATTTCCGCCGCCGAATAAACGGAATCATTATAAGTTATATATACATAAAGCTCTTATAAGCAAATCTTAAAAAATCTATAAAAAACGATTAGCTATAGTTATTAAATTGTATAAGATTTATTATAGATTAAGCAATATAACGCTGTAGCTAGCTATTAGATTTACGTTAGCGCTATAGATTGTTATAAAAGCGTTAGGCGGCGATGTACTTTAAAATTCAAATTGTCTTTCCTTTTGTATATTATTGAATTACGTAATAATGCTACGGGTTATGCATATTAACCTGGATTACCTTATTAATATCTTTGAATTATTATATATACGCCGTTTACTTAAAGGCGTTATAAATCTATTTTCGAAGTGACCTTTTATAAGAAAAATCGCTATATTATATAATATATTAATTAGATTAATATTCAACGCCGCTACCGCTAACGAACTGAAATAGAATCGTCTAAAGTTAAATATAATATTTACGTTCACATTCTCCGCTTTCTTTTATTTCGGAGAATTCACTTAAACCCGTTTAAAACTTAGCAATAAAAACTTATATTTCTTAATATAATAAAGTTTATATAAAGCTATATAGCCTTCGACGACAGCGATTTCGAATTCTTTCTATTATATAATAAAGCCGATAAATATTATAATGTCGTTACGATTTTAGTAGGCCGCGGCATCGATATAATGTACACGGTTTCTTATATAATTAAATTATTCGCTAAATACCCTTTACCGCCGGAAACACTTTTTTACCCTCTAAAATAGCGTTTTTATAAAAAAGAAATTAGTACTATTAAATCTACGCTTTACGAATTTAAAGATTTTTTTTATATATTTGTAGCGGCTATTTTTTCAGATAAAAGGCTATATAGCACGCTTATAATAATAATATTATTCGAGAAGAGAAATGAAACTTATAGCCAGGTTAAATAGCGATTTTATTAATAAATATTTCCGTTAATTATATATATATTAAAAACGATATAATGTAAATTTTATACCGGTATAATTATAAGCTTTACTTAAAATCAATAATTATAATCGCTTCTATATTAAATCTCGAATATATAATTAAATAAATATATATTTAATAGTAATATAACCAGCTTTATTTTTAATATATATTATAAATATAAAGCTTTCTTGCCCTCTTATTAATTATAGTAAAGATTAAGAATTAATTATTATTATTAGCATTACAAATTATTAGGTATACACTGGGGATTACGTAATCGGGTTCTCTTTGTTCGTCTAATTGTATCTAGTTTCGTAGGTATTATATAAAGAAAACTAACTAAACGGCCGGTGGCTATTGAAGCCAGTTAGGGCCAAATTAGGATAATAGATAATCATCCCCTAGCCACCCACTGGTTCTGCCACCGCCTTGTGCAAGGGCAGGGGTAGTTAGCTAAGGCCAACCGCCCTAATCTGCCATAGCCCCCTGCCTATTCGGTAGAAAGCCTTAACTAGCTAATTCACTTAATATAAATAGATATCGCTTTTATATATCAATAGTGTCGGTAGGGTATATTATAGAGAATATAGAAAACGTATATATTAGATTTTAAGTCGATTTTATTATTAATCTATAGAAAGAGAATAGAAAAAGTAGCAGCTATAGGGTTGCCGTTAACTAAATCTAAATACGGCCCCGAAAAACGCTAATCCCGATTAGGATTAGCATTAGCGTTATAGCCAATTGTAGGGCTAGCGCATACGCTGGGCCCACTACTACCTAGATTTACCCGATTAAGCAAAGCTGATTAAAAAGATATAAATCTATACTAATCTAGCTAAGCTTATATTACAATTCCTATATTGATTATTCTCTTTTTAAACCTAGGCGGGCGTTATATATATAAATAATATTTAGTATATATATATGCCAATTTCTTTTTAGATTTAGCACTAATTAGTACCAATTAGCTTCAATCTATCTAATCTTTTAATTCTCTTATTCCTTTACTCCATTAAGTTTTATCCCGGCGGATATAGCTGTTAACCTATACAATAATCTTATTGGTTAATAGGAAACGCTTAAACGCATTATTTAACGTGCCTTTTGTAAAAACGTTAGCTATATTATCGCCGCTACGGATTTAACGGATCTCTATAATCTTCCTTTTTTTATATACCTACCGCAATATCACTATATCTATTATTAAACGCTTTTTTAATATAATACTTAATTTGATTAAACATTTATAAAAATTAAAGAAATCTATATAAATTATTATTTATAATAAAAGGGGGTTAAAGCGGCTCGTAATATAGCGTAAAATCGTTAATATATAAATAATAATATAGAAGCTATTTATAGCTTTATATATCTCTTTATATATCTCTCAAAAAATACTAAACGAATTATATATTTAGCTTTATATAATTGGTATATAATAAGGTTGCCGCGAATCGTAAATTCCGTATTTATATGCATTTTATTTATTAAAACCAATATATAGCCGATCTAATTAAAGAAATCCTTATTATTGGCAAAAAAGCCGTTAAAGAACGATATTAATTTGATTTTGCCGAGGTTAAAAAGAATAAATCGTAGACCGCGATCTAAATAATCTATTTGCTATTAAAAATATTTATTTAAAATCTCGCAAACCTTCTTATCTAGATCTATATATTAAATTGCTATATCTATATCAAATATAGCTTCTAATTAATAAAAAAAGCTAAACAAGCGCTATAGGCGCGTTAAATCAGATATTATATAGCGCGATCATTAACTTTAGCGTTAATAAAAGCGAATTTCTCGCTCTATTGCTTCTAGCGTATAATGATATCTTCGCTTTTGAATGAAATATAGACGCCGTTAAATTCGGAAAATATTATAATATTTAAAATAATTATAAATTTTACTTTAAATTCAATATTTCTTAATTTTATTTCTTTTTTGCTTTAAATATAAATATAAATATATAAAAATATCGTTAATTTATATCGTATAAAAGCTAAACTTTTGAACTTATTGTAGAACGAATAAATATAGGTCGTATATAAAAATCTTTATTATAAAGCGGGTAATATAAAAGTTAGAATATATATGATATTAATAAACGCAAAAACTGGGGATATTATAAAAAAGGAGCAAATAAATCAAGATAATGCCCTTTAAAAATTTAGCATATATTTCTTTAAAAAAAAGCAAAATAATTATATAATATAGCTATAGCTTAATTTAAATATATACCTATATAATATCGCGGATTTAAACCAATAAATCCTTTTTCAAAAAGATAAAGGTTAAAGCGAAAATAGGACGTTAGCTAATATATTGAATAATCGGGGATTGCATCAAAATCGCCATTTTGCTATCGTCGCTATAGCTTTAAATTATAAAGCGTGATTTTTTATAAAGTTTAATCTTTTTATCTTTAACTTTATAAACGAAATATATTTTAAAAACATAATAATTGTTATATTTAGCTTTATTATAAATTTTAAAACGGAAAATTTCTACGCCGATTAAATTAGTTATTTCGGTATTGTTAAATTCTTCGAAAGAAACGTTAGATATAATAATTATATCGTCGGTATATAATTTAAAAATTAATTCGAGGTTCCGTTTTTCCTTTTCTAAAAAATAAATATATATCGGTTATATATCCTCCTCTTCTATATCGTTATCGATATCTTCGGCAAAAGCCTAGATATCTTCTATAAAAACCTGAATATCTTCCATAAAAATTTAAATATCTTCCGCAATAATATTATATATTTTATCGTCTTTCTCTTTTTTCTTATTTTTTAAGCTTTTAAAGCATTTTCGTTTATAAAAACACGGGCTTATTTTCGTATAGATCTAGGATATCGAGATCATATATATATAGGCGATAAATACGTAAAACAATAGGTCCGGTTAATAAATTGAAAATAAGGTTATAGCTATTATATAATAATAATTTATAAAAGCCTATCTAACCGTCATTTTCTCGCCATATATAAACATTACTCTAAAGCTCAAATGATATTATATTATCTATATTTAGGCTGTTTTAAATATAAAAAGCATTATTAATAAATCGTATAGCTTTAGCTTTACGAATAGCTTCTATAACGGCTTAAATCGCTTTACCGCGCTAAACCATTAACGGCGCAAAGGGAGATTTAGGTATAATATATAAATAAGCTCTAAAAACAAATAATATAAAAATTAAGCCATTAAAGCTAACGGTATTGTTGATAGCTTTATTAGTTATTTAGAATATAGCGTCCTCGGTTATAATATAATATAATTCGCTATAAAGGATTTTATATATTTAGCGGAAAAGTATATAATATTGCTTTATTTTGCCGATAATCTATTAAGCTTTAATAAGAATTTATTTATATTCAATATTTATAAATTTAGCTTTAAATTAGAATTTTTTAACTACGAAGTTCGTACCGGCGTTACAAACTGTTATGGTCCGACCTACGATGGGAAGCCAGGTAGGTGCTAAATGGTGTTATCAATTGAGGTATTACGAAAACTAGAATGTGCGGAGCGGGCACGCTCCGTATATAAGATGTGGCCTAATGTCATATGATTAAAAGGCTTATTATGCACCGTCACAATAAACCTTAGATTTAATGGCTATAGCCTAAGTCTATAACATACCCCCGTCTCCCGCTATAGGGCGCGATATGGGCGCGGGCTATGCCCGGTTTGTATATGGTTCGTATACGGCTCGTACGTAATTTACGCGCGCGCCGACCCCTTAACGTTATAATGACCTCCCCCTTATTCGGCCCGACCCTTATCTTTGCTAAATACGGGCCGCCCGTATATAATATTAATATATACGCTTTAGCTTTCGTCCCATAATTAAAATTTCTCCCTTTTATATATATATCCCCCCTTTCCCTATCTTTTATCCATTTATGCTTCGTACTTATTATTTACCATTTTTTATCTATTTTATATCTATATCGTAATTAGCTTTTCGCGCTTTACGCTTTTTTAATAAATAAATAATATCCCTTTCCTATGCTACGCGCCCCCAATTATTATAATAGCCGACGTTATAAACGGCCTAGGCGGTGGCCATACAGCCGCTAACGCCCCCGGCGGCGATGACGAGCTTCCCTATAAGGTATGAGCGCCGCACTTTAATTATCCTCGCTACGTTAACTCCTCGCGCCCAGCCCGTATACGCCTTGGGCGACCTGGCTATTTTTGGTGATAGCGACGATAAAGATGAGTTGCCCCCGTAATAATTCGACGAGATATGCGTTGGGTATTAAGATCGCCTATATAATAACGGAACCAAAGTGGATTACATATACGGACACCGCTTTAACGGTTGCGGCGCGTGCTAATTATAATATTAGAAAGTATATTTTTTGTCCCCGTATTGCGTCCGAGCTGTACGCGATACGCGCGCGATATGCTCTTTGATTGATATTTTTTGAAATATAGTTAAGAGCTATATCTTATAGCTGCGTCGCCCGCCCTATACGCCCTATTCTATTATGTTATCGCCCTTACGGATAGTAATAAATATATTATAACGCCCGACCGCAAAAAGACCGCCGCCGGTTTTAGCCGCTGTATATGCTTTACCCTTTAGTTTTCGGCCGTTATAATCGAGTTCTTGCGTATATGTAACATCGCCTAAACGGAGGGCGTACTTACCGTCGCCGCCGTCGAATCCGTTATTTTTAAATCGATACGTCCCCGGCCCGGTCTTTTATCCTTTGACGGCGCCTTTTATATTTTTATTTTTCGTAATTATATCGCCGGCGTCGCTGGCCTTTTTAGCTTTTCGTTTGGTATAGCATTAGCCCGTAACGTTTTCGCTTTAGCTTTTAATAGCGCCCGTCGCAGCTATTATCCGGATAGCGCTAACGATATGGCGCAGTAGGCCCTGGCTTTATTAGGCAATCTATATATAAATATACAAAAGCTAATTAGCGAGGTCTAATTTATTAATATAAATCCCCTACGCCTTTATATTATATACATTTTATTAACTAGTTATAATTTCGCTAAGATCGCTTTAAAAATATATAGGTTTAATAGACCGGCGTTTTGATATAATTGGCCCGGCAATTGCGCGAGCGTTTATATAAGCGTGGTCGCTTGTAATACACCCGTTCCGCATATTACCATCGCCGCTTTAATATCCCCCCTAAGGGTAATAAGGATGAGATAGATTATCGTATATATTCGCTTCGCGGTCGCTGCGACGACCGTATATTTAGCTAGGAGTTATAAATGTATTTTATCGGGAGCCGTATTACGGTTAGATATTAATTTAAGGTAGCCGAGATATTTATATCCCGGTTTCGATAATATCTTATAGAGAGAAAATAGGTTTGTTTATAGATAGATCAGGTCGAGAGATGAATTTTAATTAGATATAAATCTAATATAGTAAAGCTCGCGCCTTACTTCGATTAGAGGAAATTGACGATGATGAATACGAATAACCCGTATTTATGCCGCTCCCTTAATATCTCCCTTTTTTATATTTGAAATTGGCGTAAGGTAGCCGCGGCGGTCGTTTTCTTTATCTATGCCGCTTTTCTATAGTCCGATTCGGGGCTATTATAAACCCGAGCATCCCCTTATTATGCTTCGAATATATCTAACGTTATAATATATTGGAAATTCTCGAAGCGTTCCTATTCCGGCTTATTATAATCTTTCTATTTTATTAGCACCTAATATAAGCCCCCTTTCCTTTTTCTTATTTTCGCCGCTAATATCTCCTTTATATAGAACTCCTTATAGTCGCTAGCTTTAGGTTTGTCGGTTATAAGCATTGGGCCCGGGCGATTATTAGATATAATCTGTGATGGTAGTGGCTTTGTTTGTATGCGTTTTATAAGATCGATATGGAAGGTAGGGTGTTTTTTAGGAATGTTTAATACGATATTCATCGGGTTCGGGATAGCAACCATTTTATATTAGTTATATAACCAATCCAATTTCTTATTCGGCTGGTTTGTTTTAATGTTTTTTAAATTAAGCTATATCTAATCGCCGATTTTAAGCTGTTCCGCGGGCCGGCGGCGGCGGTTCGCGTTCTTTTTTATTTTTTATTGAATATACGTTATCGCCGTTTGTGTTAATTCTATATCTTTATGCAAATGCGTAAAAAACGTAGCCGCCTTACTTGTTGGGCTAGTTTTGGACGTCGAATCCTTATTTACCCGGGGGATCGGGGATAGCTCGTATCCGTAGACCAATTTATTAGGGCTAAAACCGGTAATAGTCGAATCGCGGTTATTTAGTACGAATTGATAAATTGGCAGATGTAACGGCTAATTAAATTAAGAAAAAATCATAACGATCCGCAAATATTTTTGGATTTCCTAATTCGCCCTCTCCGTACCGTTATCCGTTTATAGATGGTAGGCAATAAATAGTAGTTATTGGATATTTATTAAAGAGCAAAGCGTAATCCAAAAGAATCCGATCTAATCCGAACCTTTATCGTTGATAATGGAAGCCGGAAATCTATAGAATCGTTATTATACGTTACGGAAACGCTCCGTATACGCCTCGGCCGTTATCGACTTTATAACCTTTAACTAGATATATTTCGATAAGCGGTTAGTAATTACTAATAAATAGCGAGATCCGCTGTTAATCGAAGATAGGTCGATTATAAAATCGACCGAAATATACGCCTAATATTTATCCGGGATAAGTAATGGTTATAAAAGACCTTAACGCAAATTACGGCGGGGTTTAATGTTATTATATTGTATATAAGTACGATATAATTTCCGAATATCCGCTACCATCCTTTTTTAATAGTAATCCCGTTAGAAGATTTTAAATAATATATTCTTCCCTAGGTGGCTTATTATAAGCGAATTGTGAATTTATTAAAGGATCTTCGTCGTTAATGGTTCCCAGCTAAGAAGCTATAATCGGCCTCGGTATTATAGCGCCTTTTATAGGTCGATACCGTAATCCGCAATTTATATCGTTCTTCCCGTTTTTACTAGGAAGCGGCGTACGCTTTCGATAATAACGGTTAAGCGAATAGAATATAAAGGATCGTTAGCTATGCCTTAATCCTATAGCTCTGCTAAAATGCTTGGTTTAAAGATTAAATGGCTGTTTGGCGTTAGCGGTTCCGATTGCGTTATAGAAAAGGTCGGTGGTGGTATCGCTTTATTCTCGACGACCGCCCCCTTTATAACGTTATCCCTTAATAGCTAGTCTTCGGGCTCTTCGAAATCGTTTTCGCGTGTGTTAGTAATATGCGTCGTTTTGATGAATAAATCTATCGCCGCCACTGTAATTATATATATAGTGACTGGGTTGAATATTTAAGCTTTCCGTTTTTTATTTTTGGGTTTATTTTATCCCCGCTTTATTAATGTATTTGGGCGTGCTTTTTGTATAGTTGGGCGGTATCGTAAATAGTAATGGAATAGCGAAAGCGTTTCGGCTTAATATGCTTGGCGTTCCGAGATTAGATAAGGGGTCGAGAAGTATTTTAGGCCTTTATAGTTAGTAAAAATCGTTAATAGTATGCGGATATTGTATAGTTTTGACGACTACGCCTTAAAGTAAAAAACGATTGTTAAGAGCTTTTTGTTGTAGATGGTATAATTGTGCTTCGCTGTTATTAATCGTATTGAATGATAAGCTATTAGTCGGAGAATATCATTAGATCTTTTTTGGGATAAATAGCCTTTTAACGCCATCCCCGAATAGTCCGTTTTTATTACCGTAAGTATATCGGGGTTTTAATGCGTTAGTATCGGTGTTGTAATAAAGGTATATTTTAACCTTTGGAAAGCCCGCTTTTTAACCGCCGTCCATTCTTACTGTGTGCTTTGTTTAGTAAGGCGGACGAGGTAGTCCGTTAGTTCGGAAAAGTTATCGATAAAATCGCGGTAGAAATTGGCGAATTTTAAAAAGCTCTGTATTTCTTTTATACGACGAGGGGGTTTTTATTCGCGTATTGCTCGAATTTTTTCGGGGTCGGCCCGGATGCCTACCCCTATTTTTACGATGAAGCCTAAATATTTGATTTTTTTTATAGCGAATTCGTATTTTTTTAAATTTAGATTTAACCCGGCTTTTTATAGCCGGTTTAGTATTTTTTCTATTTTGTTTATATGGTCCTTCTTGGATCCGGAAGAGAAGATTAAAAGGTCGTCGAGATATGCCGTGATGTAATTATCGAGGATATCCGCTATTATATTATTAATATAGCGTTGGAAAATAGTAAGCGCCCCGGCTAATCCGAACGGGCAAACCAGCTATTCGAAAAGACCGAACCGCGTCCGGAAGGCTATTAAACCCTTTTATCTGGGGGCGATGCGGAGGCGGTGAAACGCTGTATAAATATTTAATTTCGTAAGCTATTGCGATTTAGCTAACGCCCGTAACGTTTTTTTGATTAACGGTAAAGGGAAGCGATCCTGCTCCGTAATCTTATTTAGGGTATGGTAATCCATATAAAATCGCCAACCCCTTTTTGGTTTCGCGACCAATAAAACCGGGGCTATAGCCGAAGAGGAGCTCGCTCGTATTTAACCTTTATCTATTAACTCCGTTACCTGCCGATATAATTTAAAAAATTGGTCCCGTAGTATCGAATATAATAATCCCTACGGGAGCTTTTATGGTATACCGTCCTCCGCCGGTTTAATATAGATATAATAATTAAAACGCCCCTAATACGGCAATAGGGCGGAGGCTTTCTTTTTATCAAAAAGGTCACGAAACCGCGATAATTCGGGTGGCAATCGGGACCAATCTTCGCTATTATTTATCCGTAGAGTAATGGTTTATAAAATATAGATTATTTCGCGGAAGCTTATCGCGAAAGCTCGCTATATACCAACCCTTGCCAATTTGGCAAAGCGCTCCGTTTTGGTCGCGAATCTAATGAATACCGACCCTATCACGCGCTTTAAATTTCCCGCCTTAATACGGGCCGCTATCGCTTAAACCAATATCCCTCTTTCGTTTTTAATCTTAAAATAATTCTCTTTAATATCGAAAATCACTTATTTATGCTGTATCTAGGGCAGATCTAGAATTATCTCTTTTGCTATTCCAGATATAATATAGGCTAATATCGGGCTCGACTATCTATCGAGATCCATACGGAACTTCGCTATATAGGTAATATGTAAACTCCTTTCTAAACCCAATATTATCCCTAAATCCCGGGGATACGGCAATTGAATTTGCTCTAACCCTAACCGATATATTATCTCTTTGCTTATAGCATAATAATAATTATAACCGGAATCTATTTAGGCATTTAGAAAATAAACCTCGTTAAGCAAAATGGGGATTAGGAAAGGATTTTCGTTTATACGTAATTTAATTATAATAAATTTATTCCTATTCGATTCCGGACTTATGTCGGTTGGGTCGTCTAATTTCTAAACGAGACGATGCTTAGAAGTTAGGCTTCCCCTTGGTAGGGAATACCTTGGTTAACCTTATCCATTTAGGCGACGTTAAGATACACCGAGTTGGCCGCGGGCTGTACCGGGTTAACTGCGGATCGTAGCCTATACTCCCTCTAGAAATGGTTTGCCGAACTACAACGGAAGCATTATCTTTTCTTTAACCGCGCCCGTTATATTTCGGTAATTATTTATATCGTACGCCGGGCTTATCTTTAAGGGGCTTATCGAAGGCGTTGGCTATATATAACCTAGCGGCTTATATATACGGCGTTTACGCTTATCATAAGCGTATTCTTATCGACCGGGTATATCGGGCGGGCGGAAAAAGGGCAGTTCGACCGCCGTTTTAGATCTAACGTTTCTATCTTATCGGCTAACTCTTAATACCTCTCTATCGCCAATATATAATCCGTTTTATTGATTTTAGTAAGGATAGATGTTTCCCGGAGGTATCAAGAGATCCGGAAGCATAGTTTATTTATCTTGATTTCCGCCGGCTATGATAAGCTATTAGCTTGGGTTATCTTCGTTTCGAAACGGACCGAAAACGCCGAGCATAATTCGTTCTCGCTTATCTGTATCTTTTTTAATTCGGTTAAAGCTTTCTCTGCGATATAGGGGTCGCCGAAATAGGCTTCGATATAGTCGAGGAATTTGATCGGATCGTAGATATTCCCGTTCCCCCCGATAATATAATAGGCGCTAAGTAATTATTATATAGCCCCGGTATAGCAATTCTAGATATAGATAAATACGTATTATCCTTCCCCGATCTATACCTTGTCCGTTTTTAGAATGAATTCGATCGTTTAGCGTATCGCTGTTTAGATCACTGCGGAGCCCGTAAATATCGGCTGGTTGTGGCGTTTATATTTATTGCGGATAGTTTCGGCATTTTGCTTGTATCGGGCCATTTTAATTTAGATTTAGGCTTAGTCCGCTGCGGTAGGCTGCGTTATTGGTTACGGTAGATCGGCGGGAGGCGGTTGGTTTGGCTAAATTTATAGCTGTATTTATTATGCCGGCCGGCCCGTTTGATCTATTTAATCCGGCGGTCCGAATTGTTATATAAGAAGTATAATTATCTAGTGCACCATTTCCTTTAATCGGCGGAAATCAGCTTAGATAAGCGCCGGCCTTAGTTAAAGCTAAGATATCTCCGTAGGTATAAAGGATTAGGCATTCGCCGACGGCCTATCCCCTCGGGTAGCAGCCGAACCTATTATAACGTTTATAACGTCCCTTACCGGATCGTTTATATCGAAATAATCAATTTAAATAAATAGATATAGACTTTAATTGAATATTATAGTCCGATTTACGATAGGAAGCTAGGTAGGTGCCAAATGGTGTTATCAATTGAGGTATTACGAGAATTAGAATATGCGGAGCGGGCATATTCCGTATATAAGACGTGGCCTAATGTCATATGATTAGAGGGCTTATTGTGCACCGTCATAATGAACCCTAGACTCAATGGCTATAGCCTGAGTCCATGACATAAACAAGCTTATCTAGCGGGCTTTAATATATATTTGCTTATAAACGGTAAAACAATTCTTATTTAGCCTTCGTATTTATATATAGAAGGAAGCCGATTTAGTTAAAGCTTATGTTTTCGTCAACGATATATAAAACGGGTTCGTTATTTAGATATATAACGTTTATTTGCACTTTAGTGTTAAAATTTATATTCGTTTCAATAATGAATTTAAAATGATAAGGTGTTTAATTATATATTTAGTATAAATAATATAGCTTTTAGATCTCTTCAAAGATTTCGTATAATGTATCCTTATAGCTAATTTTTTTTAAACATTTTTAGAAAATGTTTAATCTTTAAATGCCTAAAGCGGTGGTAGAGGGTATATAATTGGTCTTCGGAAAGGAGGCCGTTATAGCTTTTTCTTTATTTAAAAAGAACGAGGCGTATCCCTATTTGCGAATTATAAGAATTAAAGCCGTAAAGCCGATAATTTAGATCGTTAAATTATTAAATTTAATCTATAAATAATCTATATCTTTAAAAATAAATAGGAAAAGGGTGTTAATAATTAATATATATAACTTTATTATACTAAATAAAATAAGAATAGAAATAACGCTTATAGAAATAATCATTTAGCTTAAACCAAATTTAATTTTAGCCTATTTTATATATAATTTATTAAATTTTAGCTTAAGTTTAAAGTATTTGTATATAAACGCTTTATATTATTCAACTTTTATAATTAATTATTTCGTAACATTTGTATCGGGTATAACGTTTTTTTTTAAAAAAAAATAGGCGAGAGTAACGGTCTATCAACTATAATTGCTATGTAAAAGTCGTTTAAAGGGCTATTACGGGATCTATAATTATAATAGAATATAAGAAGGTTTAGTTTTAAAGATATATTAAAGCGAAATATTATTATAGATCGTTTTTAATAATTTTATATTTATATATATATATATTAATAAAAAGCTCGTCGTAAAAGAGGCTTTCGTATTACGTAAAAAACGATATATACCTTACGTCAGATTTATTTGCTCCGATTTTAATACAATATATATTATAACGGCGATAGAATTATCGGCGTTTTTATAAAGAATACCAGTTAAACCAATAATTTTCTTTGCTATAAATATAATAGCACTTTTTTTTAATTTATATCTGGCTTTAATTATAATTATTTATTATTACCATTATTATTAAATTACTTATTATTATTGCTAAAATTATTTTTCAAGTTTTTATTTCCGAAAGAATTGCGGCGTTATTAAATATTATTTCTTTTATAGCGTTGGTCAAAAAATATAGCGTTAATAAGGTCGTTATGATTATAGCTATAATTATAGCTATAATTGCTATATTTAATTAGGAATTAACGAATATCTAGATAGGCTAGAAATATCTCAATAACGCTTTAAGGTTTGAAAATAAGGCTTTAAGTATAAAAGAGTTTTTAAAAAACGCAGTTTTTAATTCTATTACGCTAGAGATCATCTATCAGGGCACACCTAAATTGCTAACAGGGCACACCCCTGGTTTCTCGCACTATGGATCCACTTTTAGGGATGTCACCAAAAATTCATATAACATCCCTAAGCTCCATTTTTAGAGACGTCACTAAAAACTTTTACATCCCAAGGCTCCACTTTTAGGGATGTCACTAAAATCGATTTATCGAATTTCACGAATTTCACGAATTTCACGAATTTCACGAATTTCACGAATTTCACGAATTTCACGAATTTCACGAATTTCACGAATTTCACGAATTTCACGAATTTCACGAATTTCACGAATTTCACGAATTTCACGAAATTCGTGAAATTCGTGAAATTCGTGAAATTCGTGAAATTCGTGAAATTCGTGAAATTCGTGAAATTCGTGAAAT
>PYFS01003883.1:0-77569 GCA_003671545.1 Ophiognomonia clavigignenti-juglandacearum | reverse complement strand
TCTACCCTCTTCCCCTACACGACGCTCTCCCGATCTACCGCACCCCACACAACGGACTACCCCCTCCCCCAACCCGCACCCCCCCCAACCCCGAACCAATTCCCCCCAACACCCGCCGCACTCTCACCCCCCACCCCGTCTCCCTCGAGCAGCCCAGAGACAGCAAGTCCCACCCCCACCACCACCACCACTACCAGCGCGACACATATCTGCACCACCTGCAGCGCCACCTTCCCAACCATAACCAAGCTCAAGACCCACACCAACAAACACACCAAGCCCTTCCGTTGCGCCGCGCCCGGCTGCGGCTACGCGGCCGCCGAGAAGAAGAGCCTGCAGCGGCACGTGGCGGCACATGCGAAGTGGGACGACGGCCACCGCGTCGCGGCCGAGGGGCTCGGTGTGCGGGATAGGCGGTACCGGTGCGAGAGGAGCGGATGCGAGTATGTGACGGTGCGGGAGGATAATCTGCGGCGGCACGCGGCGACGTGCCTGGCGTAGATGGGTGATAAGGAGGGACGGGTGGGTAAGTATCTGGGTAGGTGAGTTTAGATATTGTAAAAGTATGGTGGCCGTTTTCGCGGTGAGCGGGCTGGTTGGCCCGGGGCGTTTGGGATGCTTTCTAAGATGAGCTCGTGTAAACTCGTCTATTTTTGTTTCCTTTGGATCCTGCAGCTTGTTATGACTGTGCTTTCTCATCGCAATATTGATCATCTTCTTCAGTCTTGAGTGACCGTCGCCCACATGACAATGTCTCAAGCTTGGGAACAGCTAATCGACTGGATCATGTTTCCCGTGCGGTTCTTTGCGAGAGGCCCTGTGTTTGTTCGCAACTCGCGGCTTTCGAAGTCACGTCGCCAACACTTCAGACCTGCGGCTCCTCGATAACGATCAACGCGATCACTTTATTTCACAGCACCCGCGGGCGTGTGTAACACCATGTCCAGAAAGAGCATGCTCCTAGCGACCTGGATATGTGACTCATATCATGTAAGACTCGGAAACCGGATGCGGCACGCGTCCGTTGAACGAACGTGAGGTTGTTCCCGAGTGCTGTTCAGTGGCACAGCAAGGCAGTAAGAACGGATTCATCTCACGCTATATAAACGGCAAAGCCTCTTCTCGGTTCTATGCCTGCATCTGCTTCCTCTCCATCTTTTTTATTCCCTGGCTTTCCAAGATTGACATCTCTTCCTTCTTCATCCTGCAACATGGCTCCTCCTCCTCCGCAACCCTCATAAACCACGGTGACCCACTCCAGCACCTACCCAGCCATTGACCCGAAGCTTCCAGCACTCTCGACGAACGGCAAAGTTGTCCTGATCACCGGTGCAAGCGGCGGCATCGGGCAAGCTACAGCCTCCTCGTACGCGGTGTCGAACCCCCGGGCACTGATCCTCCTCGGCCGTCGTTCCGATGCTCTGTCCAAGACCGCCGCGCTTTCCCGCGCTGCCGGAGAGAAGGGCTTGATAGTCCAGACTCATGAGGGTGATTTGTGCGATGCCGCAGAGATGCGAAGCGTCTCCGACAAGGTAGCGGCTGAGTTTGGCGGCATCGACATTGTGGTTCACGCCGCGGGGTCCCTGGCACCCGTTGTGCCCCTTGTTGAGGCTGACCCGGCCACGTTCCTCGACGGGTACAAGACGACTGTCGTGGGCACGCTCTTCGTGGCTCAAGCTGCTATCTTGGCGAATAAGAACGCCAACCCTGATAAGAAGCCCAAGGACTTGACCTTCATCAAATTAACTACAGCCGGGATCCTGTTCCCTCCTTTCAACGGTATGGGGGCGTATATCAGCAGCAAGATGGCCGCTGTCAAGCTCTTGGAAGCATTTGCAGCTGAGAATCCTTACGTGCGCCTTCACAATGTGCACCCCGGGTTTCTGGACACCGCCATGTCGACCCAGCTGTCCCAGACACGAAACTGCCTTTTGCTTTTGACGACAGTAAGTATAGATCGAGGTCGCTTTGCCGTGGACTGTTTGTGAAATCTGTGAAATTGACAGTACATACACTTGCTTCGCAGTCTCTCTCCCATCCGACTTCCTCGCCTGGGCCGCTTCACCCGAAGCAAGCTTCCTTCGCAGCAAGCTTGTGTTCACCGCTTGGGACGTGGATGAACTCAAGGCTCGCGTAGGAGAAATAGTCGGTGGACGCCCGGGAAGCGGCGAGCTCTGGTTGGGCTCCTCCGGATTCCCGCGTTATGTTGGTGGCAATGCATTGCCTGGAGTCTAGAGGGCGGTGTGTGTTGGACGGAGGAGCCATCTCTCTGGAAATGCTTGAAAACTGCCTGTACAGGAACAGAGGTTTATAGATACTGTCAAAATTTCTGTACGTGCTTGATTTAGCATTTAATCATTCGTAAACCAAGCAATCTTATGATAATTTCTCTCCCGGTTTTGCAAAAGAAGAAAGAAAATAAAAAAGGAAGATAGAGGTTGAATTGTGCGCCGGCAGACTGGGATGTCCTAGTAACAGATCATACCTGTTTCTCAGGTTCGCAACAGGGGCTAGTAGGGATTACCTAGGCTGGAAGCTCTCTGGGCTAGGTCCTTTCAGTGCAGCTCTTATGTACCTAGGTATCTGGGTAGCTGCCTGCTGGGATTCCCCGCCTGTTCAGCTCAAGGTCTCCATAAATTTTCTATTTTAGGCGAGCACCTTCGACCAACTTCCATCCTCATCCTCCTCCAACACAAACCACGCTTTCCACAATCTTGTTGCTAAACCGACACGACATACAAACACACAACACAGAATACAAAACACTCAGATTTGATCATCTCTCATTGACAAATAGATTCTGAAAGACCACAACGCCCCATCAAAGATGTCTGCCATCACCATCGCAGAGAAGGGCTTGGCTGCAGTCCAGTCTCGAAAGTGGGCTGAAGCCATCCCCCTCCTGTCCAAGGCCATCGACCAGTCCAAGTCCCCACAATGGCTTCTTGCCAGGTCACAAGCTTATATGGAGAGCGGTGAACTCGACAAGGCGTTGCGCGACGCCGAGTATGCCTACTGCACCGCCGTCGAACGCGGCAACGACAAGTCGCGAAAGCAGATGATCGAGGCTCAACACCGCCGCTCAGTCGTCTACTTCCGCCGCAAGCTCTTCGCCAACGCTGACGTCTGTGCCGCATGGGCACAGGAGCTGGCAAAGGGCACTGCCGTCAAAATTGCGGACCATACCTCCCAGTTCATCGACGACAAGGGCTTCTACCAAATCAAGAAAGCCGATCTGGCCAAGGAGGATGGGAAGGATGAGGTGAAGGCTGCTGGCGGTAATATGTCCCAGATCCTCTCTCTCATGGGGCCTTCCGATTCTAAGAAGCATCCATATGAGAAAGACTATAGCAGGGAGAAGATCTGGCGACACCAGCTGCTTCAGTTCCTCGAGCCCCTCCCCGCCGACGACCCCGCCCGTAAGGTCACCGTCAAGCTGGTACCCTCCAAACCGAGCCTTGACGACAAGCCTGCATCGAAGCCTCAGGAGCTGGACCCGGAGCTGGAAGCTGCCAAGAAAGCTGCCGCCCACATCCCCAAGCCTGAACCTTCCAACGGTCCTTTCCGCGCCGACTTCTACCAGTCTGACAAGACCTGCACCACAAGTCTGTTCATGAAGTTCGCGAGCAAGGAGGAAGTCGCGAAGGTGCATGTCGACATTCAGCCCAACTTGGTATGTAGTCTCTTTCGACCCTTTACCCATCTGCTCTTCACTGACAGTCATTCCCAACAGATCACGATCACAGGTGTCCCTCGCGAGCCATCCACAGCCTACATCATCCCCCACGCTGCCATTGATCCCACGAAGTCTACCTCCCGCACCGCCCTTATGAAGATCGAGCTCACTCTCGCCAAAGCCCAGCCAGGCAAGTGGGCCACCTTTGGCCGCGAAGAGCTCTCCAAGCCCGATCCGTCGGCCCTGCCCACAGTAGACAGCACCCCTGCGGTCCCTGCTGCTGCTGCTCCTGCTTCTGCCGCACTCAGCGAGACCACTAACGGTCAAAAGCCCAAAGCCCCCGCCTACCCGACCAGCTCACGAACCGGACCCAAGGACTGGGAGAACATCACGAAGGCGGACGATGAGGACGAGGGCGAGGGAGGTGTCGACGACTTCTTCAAGAAGCTGTACGGAAACTCGACGGATGACCAGAAGCGGGCCATGATGAAGAGCTTCCAGGAGAGCAACGGCACAACGCTGAGCACCAACTGGGACGAGGTGGGCGCGGGCCCGGTCCCAACGAACCCGCCAGATGGCGTGATTGCGAAGAAGTGGAACCCCACAAAGTAAGAGGATGCATTGCTGTTGGGCGTGTTTTGGGTGCGATTGCCTCGAGGAGTATCACTGGCAAGAGCAGTGAGGAAGTCCTGGGTTGCCATGACGGAGTTCAAATGATACCTCTGCATTTTCTAGGGGCTGCAAGGAGTTCAGAGGGCTGAAAGGGACTTAAACAGACGGTTGTGTTCTTGGGGCCTTCAAACGCAACGTCGAGCCGAATGCTCTGGATACGTGCGCAACGTAGGTGGCCATCTCGCTTAGTTAAATTCAATGATAAGTGTCAAATTGCACCACCGGCGCAACAAACATGTGATGTGATGCTAAGGCGGTACAGTACGTCTAGTCGTCGAGGCTACTTCTCGACTGGCGATGCCTCGCTGTCGGACGGCCCTTCCACTTGGGCATGGGCTGCATCTCCGGATGCTTATCCCCACTCTCCCCCGCGTTCTCGCCTTCATCCGATCCCGGCTTAACGACTGGGGGCTCCACCGGATCCAGCGCAACAACACTCATATCCCTCCGCACCTTGAACGTCTTCCCGCGCCACCGGATCGTACTCCCCAGCATCACAGCCCACAACCAGATCGGGAAAGCAAGCACCTCCCGCCCCAACCAAGCACCCAACCACTCCCCAAACCCCGTCAACTCCCTCTCCCTCCGCGCAAAAGCAGGCGTATCATCGTCCTCCTCGACCGTCCGCAGCCGATGCAGGCTCCGATACACCGCCCTGTCAAAGCCCATCCAAATCCCCACGCCCAGCGCCCAACCCGCCCCCATCGCAGTCCACGTGCGCGGGATGCCGACGACACCGTGGAACCACGGCAGCGTGGTCGCCGCGTACGCGAACAGCAGGTTGCACACCAGACTCTCGATCCCGGGCTCGACGAGCGTGGCCGCCAGCACCGTCCACTTGCGCGCGCGGAGCCAGCGCACCCGCCGCGCGGCGTACGCCGCCACCGACACGCCGCTGACGGGCTGCAGCGCCATGTCGCCCCAGACGAGGCCGTGCCTGCGGAAGCCGGGCAGCGGCGCGCGCCAGAGGAGGTCGCCGATGAGGTGGTCCTCGCAGATGTTGGAGGAGAAGAAGTCGACGCCGGTGCCGCGCGCCGCGGCGGCGGAGGGCGACGAGCGGGCGGTGATGGAGAGGTTGTGGTGGGCGGGGTGGGTGAACGTGTCGAGGTGCGACTTGCGGAACATGTTGGACTTGCCGATGATGCAGGGCGCGACGCCGACGGTGTTGATGGCCGTGTAGAACTTGGCGTGCGTGGTGCTGAAGTACATCTCGTCGAGGCGGCCGCCTGCTGTGCGGAGGGTGGCGGCCCAGGGGGACTCTGGGGCGGTGGTGGGTGGGGATTTGTCGGCGTCGCTGGGGATGTCGACCACTAGCGGGAGGTGGTGCACGAAGCGGAAGGGAGTGGTGGTCTTGCCGTCGGGGAGGAAGCCCATCAATCTGTCTACCATGCGTCCAGCCACGCCCCGTGAGATCCATACATTGCAGTCGATGATCCAGATCAAGTCGCCCTTTGCCTCGCGGTACGCCCGGCTGATGTTGCGGATCTTGGGGTTCGGGCCGAGGGTGTCGCCATCCAGGCTGGACAGCAAAGGGTCGTACTCCTCCACGAGCAAGCGAACATCGTGGGTGGCGCTGAAGTCCTCGACGATCTGCTCGAGGATTGGGTAGGCTGGGTCGTCTTCGGAGCTGACGCAGAGTCTGACGGACAGTTTGGACGCGGGGTAGTTCTGGCGAAAGGTGGAGGCGAGACAGGCGTAGAGTTCAGGCTCGAGTCCTTTGACGGGTCGAATGACGGTCACGTGGGGCACGCGGTCTTCAGGCAGGCCTGGGGATACGGGTTTCCCGGGAAGAGAAGAATAGCGCCGGAACCTGTAGGTCGGTGAGTCCATGAACTGCTGGTGAAAGAAGCGAAGGGATTGGGCCATGAATATGTATGACTACCTACAGCATGAGAAGCCCGACACTTTGCACCAGATAGACAAATGAGCTCCATGTCAAGGCCGCGCCGGCGGTATATATGGCTCTATTGTCCATTGCCGGCACGGGTGAGCTGAGTTATCAGAGGAAAAAGGAGGTTTGCTGATGAGAGAGGATGTCGCGTGAACAATAGAGACAAAATTCCAAAGGCGTGTGGTAGGAAGATTTTTTATAGCTCATAAGAAATCCATCGCGACAATTAGCCTCGCGCACACTGCTGTTCGTGGTGTGCAGCTGGACAGAACGCGGTCGACCCGGCGATGTGTCTTGTGGTCGTGGAGTATTTTCTAGATCGGAGCCGAGATCGGCAAATCCGGCGCTAGGTCAATGCCTGTCCCCTTGGCCAAAGTCTGCAGGTGTGCGAATGAGTCAGCGGCCAGGTACGTGCGCCTTGGTTGAAAAACTTTCGACTCCAGAAAAAAAAACAGAAGCTTCTCAGCACAACAACATTTTGCATCACCACCGCCATCAATCCACCCTGCCGCCGCGACCACGCGCGCCGCGACTGGTCAGAATGTCCCAAGCAGTAAGTTTATGCGCGCCGTCTTCCCTTTTTTAGTCCCCCCCCCTCTCGCGACGATGACAACTTGATTCATTTCACGGTGCGCAGAGAGCCTCGTCTCTCGATGAACGCCCTTTAAAATAGACTATAACGGTATCTGAGCGATCAACAATACACACGCGTATATGTCCAGTCAACTTCTTGTTTTGGATATCTTACTGACCTTTGCACCTGGTAAACAGTTCGACATGACCTGAAACGCAATGAACGAGACTCAAAACCAGCCCTCCGACCCATTGGTCACCCCGCTCGCGCCGGCGACAGCCAGTCCACAGCCTGCCAAGCGCCAAAGCCCACGCCAGCCTTCGGTCCACCAGATCTACAGCCAGCCCGCGCCTCTGCGAACATTTCCCTTCCCAACTCTCACCAGTAATCCCGTGTCATGGGTCCATCTTGCTGTGGCTTGGTTAGGCCAGGTCCTGTCGCCACCCCCGACCGAACCATCCATCGTTCACACCGCCTACTGGGACAATGAGACCAGATCCATACTCGTCACCGACGAAAAGTCAATGGAAAAGCTGTGGCAGCAGGGTTTCTACGGCAAGGGCACGTTGAGTCGAAGTGAACCCAACTGGTTAAAGCGGGAGAGCATTCGCCAGGGCGTGGCAAACGGCAAGGTCGCAGAGGTCAACACCGATAAAAGACGTGAAGACCGTGCCCGCGTCAAGTGGGAGCGTGCCAGAGCCGAGCAGGAGGCTCTCGAGCAACGCCGTCTTGAAGAATCTGTGCCGCCGAAGTTCACGCTGCCTTCGCCTGTGGCTTCGCGGGAGCCGTCTCCAGATGGTCCGGCCCTCAACCCTGTTCACGTTGCTGCGCAATCAAGGGTTTCGTCCAAATTGGCACTGATCTCACCTGTTGGTCCACTGCAGCTTCTTGCTCTACCAAACTCGCACATCGAGCTGGCCGAACAATATGGCGCGGCGCACGAACCTGTTAATCTCGCAGCGAGGTCCAAGCTCTCAACGAAGTTGCCTCTGAGCTCGCCTGTTGGTCCGGCACAGCTTCTGGCTCTACCAAACTCACACGTCGAGCTGGCTGAACAGGGTGGTGCCCGCCTTTCCGAGGATAGCACATATGGAACGGATGTTTCTATGGACGAGTCGGGCTCATCTGGAAACGATGATGTCGACTCTGCCACTGCGTTGAAGTGTCGCAAAAGCGTCCGTTTCTCGCCGAAGGTGGAATCCACCATTTTCAAGCACACCGATCCTCCGAGTCCTCCATCTTCTGTGTCGTCTTCCTGCGTCAAGTCTCAGCCTGCGCTTGATGCTGATGCGACTCTCCCAATAGCGACCGAGCATACTGTTCTGAGTACCACGGACCTGCCCACGCAGGTCGCCATTGCACCCGCAGTTGACGTGGTCATGGTGAATAAGGAATACCTGCAGCTGGCACCTGAGGAAGCTTTTTTCCTGGCGTATGCTCTAGGCGCCCTAAAGGTGGTGGACACCGCTACGCAGGCTGTCATCCCCACCGCGGATTTGCTCACACTGCTGAGGCAGCACTCCTATTTCCCGCTTCGCGCATCACAGGCTCTCCAACCTGATGACCCTTTCCTTTTGCACTACGCGGTTTACCACCACTTCCGCTCTCTTGGCTGGGTACCGCGGCCCGGTGTCAAATTTGGTGTTGACTGTAAGTTTTGCTCGATCTCTTTCCTTTCTGAGCTGCTGGAGCTTCCTGCGCCATATATTCCAAGCACACCTCACAAGCTCCAGTGAGCATGATGTTTCGTTTCACATGCCTTGGCCGTCCAGATGCATGGACTAATATAATATGTGCACTACAGGGCTGCTGTATAACCGTGGACCTGTCTTTGACCACGCCGAGTACGGCCTGCAGGTACTGCCATCATACTCGCACCCTCACTGGAAAGCAGAGGGTCGACAAGGGCCTCCGAGGACCTGGCACTGGCTACTGGGCGTGAACAGAGTTTTGACCAAGGTCTTCAAGAGTTTGGTGCTTGTGTACGTCGACGTTCCTCCGCCTACAGCTTTCAATGAGAGTAGTCAGCCCAAAGAGGGCTTGACGGATGTACTGAAACAGTACCGTATACGCGAGGTCATGATCAAGCGATGGTCATCCAACCGTAACAGGGACTTGTGACGACTAGTTGTCGATATGGCTACCCAAAATGCAATTGTACGCCTCGGCGGTAAACAAACTGGTCTCTTTGCCCACAATGCATGCTTATTTGTGCTATATGCCTTTCAAAACTTCAACCGACCAATACAAAGTACTGGCTCATTTTCGCTTCAGCGCTCTCTTTGAACAACGTCTTGCATTTGGGCGTAATTTATTCATCACTGCCTCTTCAAAGTGGCATCGCTAGCCTCACTCTGAGGCGTTTCTCACCCACGGTGCAGCGTGGTCTTTGGGCATTAGAACTTGTCTGAGAAGCCGCATTGTTGGCTCAGTTGGCCTTTTTGAGCTCCAGGTCATTCCGCTTGCTTGGCCTCCAACAGTCCAACCAACAGTCTCCTGTTACTGGCCAGACACAATTCTCTTGTGACCGGTGAGTCAAACTGGGAAGCCTCACATGGCTGAGGCCAAAGTCTGTGGTGCTGAGGCCAAATGGTGCCTATTTGCAGAAAAAGAAACTTTGGTCCATACATATAGCTAACTTCAGGACTCTCCCATCCTCATAAACTGTCCTTTCTTCCATTCCAACTGCGACCGATATGGGGACTCAGTCCTCAGCGAAGCCGCTATTGCGGCAACGCCTCCTGCAAGACATCGACGAGCTCACGTGCGAACCGTACCCCGGCATCACCATCCACCTGCGGAACGGCGAAGACCTGAAGCATGCCTGCCTCATCCTCGACACCGAGGGCTACGGTTTCCTCCACCTGACTGTTGAGTTCGGTGACAATTACCCGATGTGCGCGCCGACGATCGCGATTCAAAGCAAGATTACGCACCCCAATGTAGTCGATGGGTACATCTGTGCATCCATCCTGAACACCACTGAGGACTACACGTGTGCCTACACCCTCAAGACCATCGCGATCCAGCTGCTCAGTCTTTTCAGCAGTGAACGACTCGAGCAGGTCGATTACTACGGATACAGAGGTGACAATGTCTCCTTGTCTAACCATAGGAAAGGACACAAAACAATCTCTGCATATAGATGCAATGGCTGCGGCTTCGGCAAACCCGCTACTGCGCGGGCGGTTCCTACCCTCGCCACCGGTGCTACTGGGGAGGATGCCTTTCGACGTGATGCTGCCACTGTCACCGACCCCACCCAGTGCCCAATTTCCTTGCTCCCGACCGAGTTACTACTGAGGATGATGGAGACGTTGAGACCCCGAGACTTGTTGAGATTCAGGGAGGCATGGCCTCGTGCGGAACACATTGCCACCACCTTCGATCTGGTCCGCAATCGCGAGATGATCTGCTTTGTGAGTCTATCTCCTATAGCCCACAAATCACAGCCCACAACACAACTCCGCATCTTTGCCCCAACTACCACATCTGGATTCTCGGCTAGATACAGAGCAATGATATCTAACGTATCAGCAGGCCACCAAGAAGAGCTGGCGAGACGCCAAGATGGGCATCGGCGTGGACATCATCGCCGCCCGTGGAAGGCCCACCAGGATCCACTCGGAGTTTGAGTATCTGTCCGCGAGCGCCTACCATGGCCTGAACATCCAACACTCCATCAACGGCCTCCCCTTCCAGGTCTGGCTGCCTCTGCCCATCTCACAGGGTCACTGGCGCCAGGTTAATGCCCCGGGCCGCGACCGCGGGAGTGACGTTGCAGTGGCGCTGCAACTAATCCGGATGATCGCTGACCTCAGTTGCTATCATTCAGACACGGTCATCTCGTTCATGAACGATGTCGTTGTCCAGCTTAACGACAACCTGGAGGATATGGCGCAAGGTCGCCGAGGGACTAGGAAGAGCACGCTCCGCCACGCATCTGAGAAAGCGATCGAAGCCTATTTCCAGCTCTTCCACCTGCTGGTGTGCATGGCCGTCGACGACCCCAGGATCGTGCACCATTCCAACGACATGATCAAGAAGTTTTTGAACGGGAAGACGTCCGAGTGAGTGTTTTCTTAAACCCAGCCATAAAAGCATTCTCCCTTCGAACATCCAGACTGACAGTGCCTAATACAGGGACTATGTGCCCAACCTAGGCCACCTCCTCATCGCGCAACTCATCTCCGACATCCCCGCCGCCAAAGTCCACGACCTGAGATTCCACATCGTCCGCGAAGCCATCACCCGCAACGTCGTCTGGCTCCTCACCAAGCACCCGGAACTCGCCTACATCGAGCCCGCGGACCAACGCTCCGACTACCGCCTCGCCACCACCTTCGCCGGCAGCCTGACCTCCTACCGCCTCCTCATGTTCTCGGAGCTCTTCCGCGAGATCGTGCACACCATGCCCATGCCCACCACCACCGAAGCCGGCGACGATTCCCGCTCCCGCCTAGAGAAGATCCGCGACACCCTCTTCCTCCACCACGGCCGCCCGCCGCCCGGCACCGCCGAGCACGTCGCCGCCGAGCTGCGCCACCTGCAGACGTTCGGCAGCTTCCTGCCGTTCCTGGCGCACATGAAGCTGGGCGGCGTGCCGTCCGCGGCGCAGTTCTCGGCGTTCCTGCGCGCGACGGTCGCGGACAGCATGGCGAAGGGGTACTCGGTGCCGGGGCTGTCGCAGGAGGCGGCGCATGTGCTGCGGGGGGCGGCGGAGCCCGGCAATGCGGCGCTGCCGGCTGCACCGAGCGTGCCGCTGGTTTGGAGCGTTCAGGATCGGCTTGCGAAGGGGAGGGCGTCGTTTCTTCCCGAGGAGGAACGGTGGTGGTGGTGAGGGGAGGTGAAGGGGTTGGGTGGGTACAGCATGGGGCGAGCCTTCCACCAGGATGGGAAAAGAGGATAGTACTAGAGACATGGAGGGTATATGAGTTCTCGTTTGTTTGATCCTGTGTAAGCTGCTTGTTTGTGGATTTAGCTGGATGGGGATAAAAACATGCTCTCTGCAAAGTGCAGCTCCTCTAAAGAGTCAATCAAAGCCTTCCACGAAGTCGATCTGCTATAGACGACCTCCAAAATGACCTTGCCTCAGGCTTGTCCTCCACTACATCCTGTTCCCTATCAACTTGCTTCCCTCCTTGCCCTTTGTTTTCGCAAATATACGCCTGGCTAGTGACATGGTCGCCAGTGGCGTCTTGGCCAGTAACTTGCTGAGGACCTGAGGCTTGTTCTTATTTGATATATCCCAAAGCTGCTACTCGGTAATACCCACGCCAGAAATCTCCTGTTCATTTGCCTCCTCCTTGTGAGCACCTGCACCAGGAGTTGTGTCTTCAGTCACTTCCTTGATTTCGTCCTTTGTATCCTGCTCTGACGGAGACCAAATCTCCAAGCCAACGTAAACCCCCTCGGCTGTTGAATGTACTATCGAGTAGTGGCTTGCGTCACAATCGTATGTCGTCTTCATTGCATCCAGCAACTCGTCCAGACCATCCCTCTCCGCCAGTGGCCAGTTGCGCAGGGCAAGGTGGTATAATATGTGAAAAGTTTCATAGGTCCTGGGCTGTGCATCCAAATCAAGGAGGATCTTAGCCAAGTTGCGATTTGCATTATTAGCGTTTTTAGGCACCTGAATATCAGCATGGCAGAGTGCTGGCATATGAGGTATGGCTCGAGTCAACGACCTCATGATGTCGTGACAGTCTTGGTCCAGGCCGAACTTGAATTTACCCCTGAGTTTCAAGTTGTTCAGAACTGGCCAAGCTGGCTTGCCCAGCATCGCCTCTGGGCGCAAGTCCAAGAACTGTGGTATACCCAACACATTAACAAGCTCAAGCTCCTTGAGGTGGTTTCCCAGCGTAAGTAGATGCTGGACTGTCTTTGCAATAGGATCACCGATGACGAAGTTATAGTCGAGGCAATGAATACACAGGCGGTCGATTGGGTTAGCAAGGATGGGGAGGAATCCCAGCAAATCTGAAGACATATGGTCAGTGGCGTGTTGAATTAAACACTTGCTGCTGCGGCCTGCTTGGGGCGAAAGGCTCACTTCCTGCAGATTTAGGGGCCCATGAAGCAGTTCCATCCCCTGGAAGTGTGTCGGTAGGGGCCACTATTGTGACTGCTGTGAGACTTGGAAGGCAGCTCAAGAGGGATGCAACAGAAGTTGCGTGAAGTTGAAGCTCAGCTGAGAAGATTTCGACGCTTTGGAAAACCTCAACTTGTTCAAGACCAGTGAACTTCATAGGTAGAATGATCAAGTCTGTGCGGGTGAGATCGTGTCGATAGCGTCTAGACCATTCCATTGTGTCACCAAGTGCCTGTATTTCAAGGGTGAGGTCGAGCTTGAGTGGGGCATCGACAGTGCGCTCCTTCAACTTGCAATCCTTGAAAATGTTGAAGACTGTCTGGACAGACTTTGCAATGACATCTGTCATGTGGCTGACCATGCCCAGAAAATAGCCTCCAGCGATGTCATAGCCAGTTGCTGACCTGAGCCAGAGATAAATGGTGGTGATGCAATTGAGTCGATCACCGACCAAAATTCTCTCCGCTTCGGGAAGGTCCTCTAGGAGAAGATCCAGGTCGCTGAAAGTCCATCTTTCCACCATCTTCTTCCACAGGGGGCTGACACATGCATATGAGATCCTGTGCTTTTGGCCATGGTACTTGAGATCTCGACAAAGCTCATCGATGATCAAGAGTTGAACATCTGAAGGCAGATAAAGTGGCTCTGCGGTTGTAGTGCTGCTGAGGTTGTTGTTTGCAGTTTGATCGCTTGGGGCGCCATTGCCTGGTGGGTCAGCCATGGTGGGCTGCTGGGAGGGACAAAGATTTTGGTGTCTTGGCTGAAAGATGAAGTTGGCTTCCAAGATTGCTGGATTGCGAACCCGAACTTAAGTTGTTGACGAGAAGGGATGTGGCTGATATAAAAGGAAAGAGAATTGAAATCGTGGCTGCCGGTGGGGAAGACATAAGCTGGGTGGAAGAGAGGGTTTGAAAGTCTGACTTGTATTGTTGTTTTTGTTTTTGTTAGGTGGAGGTTCCTGACGGTCCCTGACCGTACTGGACCAGATGAAGTGCTCCCCCGTAGCCCTCCTTTGTACCTGCCTACAGAGACAATGGTGTAGTGCGCAAAATTAGGTAAGCCAGCTGCAGTGCCATGACCCCCTGCTCCTGCTCCTGCCTTGCAAGGCTGTAGCTGCAAGGCTGGAGCTCGTTCCTGCCAAAACCAGGTCTTGCCAAACAAAATTGCAATTTTTTCTTGTGCTTCCGAAAAAGTCAGTTGTTTGGCGATGAGTTATTTGGCGCATGCCTAGCCTGGTGTGAAATACGATTATATGATAATATCCGCGGTCTAGCGATGACTTCCGGAATCCCATGACTGTCAAAGTGTAGCCATCTTAGTGGGAAACGAGCCACCGACATATGAGGTTCAGGGGCACAAATGGGAAGCTCAGGGCTAACAATCCTTTTTATCCTGAAAAGCGGGGTTCGCAACCGGACGTAACAGTCCGGGTCGAACACCCATAGTTGGATACCTATACTTGAATCGTTCACCCAGAACGAATACCCAGAATCGAACATCCATAGTCGAGGACCCATAGTTGATTACTCACGGTCGAATGCCCAGAATCGAATACCTAAAATTGAAGACCCAAAGTCGGTGGCCCAAAATCGAACACTCGCCTGGGCATTGTACTATAGACTGTAGTCTACTCAGGTAAGGAAACCCTCTCTTTCCCTCAACGCCGCATACGATCGAGGGCATGCTTCGACTTCCTAACAAGAAAGGTACACAACTCGTCGTGGCCCACCTGCTCATCCAGTGGAACCTCCATGTCCTCCTCGTGAAACTTTTTGCCAGCCCGTTTGCACACCCCGAGGTACGCGTCGCGCTCCTGCTCGTTCTCGCCAATGACAATAACGTGTCCAGCGTAGTGGAGAGTGAACGCGGCGGTGAGCATCCTGACCACACGTCCGTTTCCATCCGAGAAAGGATGGATGTTGATGAAGAAGTGGTGCAAGCGAGCAGCTCGGTCGTATACGTCCAACGGCGTGCCGTCCTCTGCCGCGATAATGTCCCTGTTGAGACCTTCCACCAGCTCTTCCATGTACTCCGGAATCTTCTCCCAGCGGATGAAGGGGGTGCTCTTCTTTTGGTTGCCGTATCGGATAGCGCAGGCGTGCTCACGAAACGCACCGGGCTGGAAGTCCAGCCCATCCATGCCTTCGTGCAGAATGGCATGTGTTTTCAGGATGACATCGATACTCCACTTGCCGCCGCTGAGTATGTAGTCAGAGACATATTTGAAGGCACGTGCGTGTTGCACAATTTCCCTGCGACTGCGTACGACGTCTTTCTGGGTCACCGCCTTGCCCAGAATCTTGATCAAGTGATCCCTCTGCGGTGCGTAGTCAGGGTCACGCTCCGAGATATTCTCAGGATTGAAGTTTTCGTTCCGCAGGATCTTCTCGCAGATCTTGATCGTAATGTCAATGTTGTTGCCGGCGGCCTCGATGTAGTTTGATGCGAAGATCATGTGTATGACATCCTTTTCAGTCTCAAGCTCCTTGGCTCGGGCTACAGACGAAGACGGCGAAGATGGTCCACCTGAGACGTTTAGGCCCGGGAACGGCTCCAGAGATGGCCTAGGTAGCACCATTTTCTTCGTGGTTGCCCGGTGGCAAGAGGTAAAAATTATAGGCGTGTATTTGTCGAAGAAATTGTATGACGGAATTGGGGTTGATGAAATGCAGTTTTGCTAAAGTTTTGAATGGTTTGTGAAGATAAAGAGAATTTGGGAAGAATGGGTGGAAGTGTTAAACAGTAATGGGCAAAAAATTGGTAGTAACCAATAAAAAAATTTATGTCACATGCACCGTTAGGTAGTAACTAACAACCTTTCTGGACATAAGCTAGAAGATGTCTAGAATATGTTAGAAGATATCTGGGAAATGTCTAGAAATGTCTAGAAGATGTTTAGAAGATCCATGGATGTCTAGTACGTAGATAGCGAAAGAAACATCTAGAAAATGAGCAAGTTCTGTTTGATACGGGCAATCATCTGGATAGCTAATTATTCCTTATTTGAGTAGACTACCGTATAATGCCTGAGCGAGTGTTCGAATTTGGGCCACCAATTTTGAGCCACCGATTTTGGGCCACCGATTTTGGGCCACCGATTTGGGCCACCGACTTTGGGCCACCGACTTTGGGCGTTCGATTTCCGGTATTCGATTCTGGGTAATCGACCGTAGGTACTCAACTATGGATATTCGATTCTGGTGAACAGTTCAAGTATGGGTGTTCAACTATAGGTCAGAACCTACCGATGCAGTGGCCGAACTCACCCTACATCGGATGAACATGGCCATCTCAATGCACAGTCCAGGGCCGAACGACGTAGCGACCACGGCGTCTTTCCCACGACCCATATCCGCGCGTCGAAGCAAATCGAGCACAGACAATACACTAGGGCTTGATGAGTTCCCTCGAGTCCTGTAAATTTGCTTCGTCGCCCGGAGCTGGTCGTCTCTCAAACCCAACGCTTCCTCTACACCCGCGATGATCCCTTTGCCCCCAGGATGCAGAGCCCAGTCGAAGTCAATCGCATCCTGCATACCACCAGTCCTCGTCCGAAACGACGGCAGCAAACACTCGAACATAGGCTTCACGGCTCTCACCGTCAGCTCACACACGTCCCGCGTCAACACCGTGCGGAACCCGCTCGGGCCCACGTAAAAGCCCATATGCTGCAGCGAGTCCGGAATAGTCGCACTGCCCCATTCCAGCAACTGAAAGATGCCAATACTCTCGATGACCCCTCCTTCACAGCCGGCGCTCACTATGCCAGCTTCATTGCAGAGCACAAACGCCGCCGCGCCATCCCCGAACAACGCGGCCTCAATCCCAACCTCGCCCGCATCCACGCACGCCGCGGCCTCATCCAAAGCGTGTCTCACATTCGGCGAGCACAGCTCACACGCAAAAGCCAGCACCCGCGCCGGCCGCCCCCTGCTCGTCGCGCCGCACGCAATCTGCGCGGCAGCGCGCAGGATCGCCAGCCCGCCCGCGCAGCCGACGCCGTGGAGCAGGACGCGCTCTGCGGTGGTGGCGATGCCGAGGCGCCGCGCGACGAGGAGGTCGTAGCCTGGGTGGCCCTGGCTGGTGCACGTGACGGCGACGGTGTGCGTGATGTCGGTGGCGGGGACGCCGCCCCATTCGCCGAGGGCTTTGCGGCAGGCTTGTGCGGCGAGCTCGACGCCGGCGGTGCGGAAGAAGTCGTCCAGCTCGCTGATGGACGGGGGGCCGGCGCTGCGGGTGGTGAAGTTGGAGCTGGATTCCCACTTTGACCAGTCGCGTATGGAGGCGCGGGTCTCGATGCCTGTGGCTCTGTTGATCTGTAGAAGCTTCTTCAATCTGTTTTCATGATCTGTGAGTTAGCGAGTGCAGTGAAAGCTGACTTTTCTCGTACACGACATAGCCATCTCGTGGAAGTACAGGCGGAGTGGGAAAAATATAGTCACCCTGGCTTCTCAACATCGTAGAAGCGTTTAGTAAACGACTCCAGCCACTCGGGCCCCATGAGGTAGGGAGGATACTGCGAGCCGATGCCTGTGATCCAAAGCTTTGGGGCCCCTTTCGGCTCTATGGCCTCGGTCCGGTCGCTCAAACTTTTCATGCTGAAAAGAGAGACTCTTATCGGACTTCTGGAGAGTCTAGGTTATGAGAACCACCTGATCGTGTGACTCCAGGACCTATTTCCAAGGTCGTCCGCCAGCGCGCAGGCGGCAGCAGTATGCCAGTGTCGGCAACAGACTGACGGTGTTGATACTGAAGGGACAAAGCATCATGTCGAATCTCAGAATCTGCCGCCAGTTAATGTGAATTTGGCTGCCCGGTTCCCGCTAGATGCATTATTGTCTGAGTAAGACCACATGGCGGCTTGACATTGGTCTCAGAAAACATTAGTGTGTGTGTCCAGGTGGTAGTGCACGGCGGACTCCGTACCACTGCCAGAATACCCGCCGGGCGATGAGAACTATTATGCTGACCTGAACGAGATATTCTCGAATACGTTCATCAAGCCAGTCCCCACATTTCCTGTAAAGCACCCAAATTCTCGAAGGACTGAATTCCAAAAAATGAACTTCACCAATACACATTCAATACATACAAGACCTATATACAACGAATCTTCTCATCGTAACAAGTAACATATTTCAAAGGAGATATTTGTATTTGATATAGCGTTATACAATGGCCTCGAAAGATCGATTTCTTGAAATCAACTTCTAGGGCTGACTGCCTAGGTGATCCACGGATGCAATTCGATACGTCCTAGAGGGCCCCGAAAAGTTGATATTTCGAGGCCATTGCACAACGCTACGTTTGAGTACGAATGTGGCCTTCGAAGGATCTTACTCAATTCGATAAGGCGATCATTTGCATGTAGGTCTTATGTATGTTGAATGTGTATTGGTGAAGCTCATGTTTTCGTCTTCGATTTCTGTATTCGTATCTGTTGCCAAGAAAATATGGGGACTGGCTTGGTGAACGCATTCGAGAATAAGTCAGACCAGAAGTCTTCATTATCTCAGTCTTAGTACAGGGTCGGAGGCGCTGTGGGGTGATGCCATACCAAGCCTGTCACCAAGATATTCTCCGGGCTGAGACGACATGGTCTCGTTTGAGGGAAAGAAAAAGGACTCCCTATGGATACCTCATTCTAGTCTCTGGGCACGCCCTCGATTCTCAGGCATTATGTAAAGAATAAGCTCAAGCTATTATCGTAAAGGCAGGTGCGGTGCCTCTTTCATTTACATGTACATATTTTTAGGCCCAAAGGCACTGGCCAACGGGGCCGTCCAAGCAGTCTCATCGCCCAGTGTCACTTGTAAAGTCAAGATCCATCATGTAGATCTCGTCCTCTTGAATACCCAAGCGCATTGCGTAAGGCCCAGAAAATCCACGTGGGTGTCTACGTGGCGCTCATCATCTTAGACTCAGTGATATAAACATGCCAATAAGTCAATGGCATTGGCAGTGACGAGGTCTTCACGGCAGTGCTTAATTCTCAGTAGACTCGGAGTGCCCAGTCTCTACTTTCTCGCCCCAAAATCACAGGCATGCCGTGTACATATACTCTGTAATGCTGCGGGAGATACTTCGTCACCATGCTTGTTCTTCGGTACGCCCCGTGGTTGCAGCTTGCATCCAGTACTGCTAATAATAACAACTGCAACTGAAGATCATGAGGCTGCACAGACTCATGGACCATGACGCCCAGGCTTCAAGGAGCTCGAGCGATCCATACCAAGCCTTGACATCAGGCACCTCCTACGTCCAGCGGGTCCGTGATGACCTCGCCATCCAAAACTCTAAATAGCCGGCAAGCAAAAAAAGCGCGCAGCCCTTCGCCCCCTCCACAAATCTCGGCATCAAGGAGTGCACTGCGCAACCGCTTGGAGGTCGGACACTTTGGCACACTACCTAGGTACGTTTCCATTCCTCGTTCGCCAGATCTCAGACTCTGTCTGGGGAAACCCCCAAGACTTGGATTGCTTGGACCACGGAGAAATTCTAAGTTTACAGAAGATGGACGACATCTATAAGATGGCTTCATGCTCCTCGTGGTCTGAACTGGACCAAACTCATCATCACAGCATCAATCAACAAACATAGTACACCCACAAAAAGATCTCATCTTCAAACCACCACCCCTCAACATTTCATCTTCCACAAACCTCAAAATGAAGACCTTCACCACCACCATCCTGGCCGTTGCCGCCCTCACCACCTCCGTCTACGCTCAAGCCGCGGCGCAACTCGAACTCCTCGACGCCGACGACGTCCCCGCCGCCTGCGCAGCCATCTGCCGCCCCGTCGTGGAGCTGAGCACCATCTGCGACGTCGACGGCGACCTCGTTGGCGGCGCCGCCGCCGAGCTCGCTGGCGAGCAGGCCTGCTTCTGCGAGAACACGAGCTTCGACGTCGCCGGCATCAGTGCGCTTTGCCAGAGCTGTGTGCAGCAGAACGCCGTCGAGCTTGATGACCAGAACGGTAAGTCCCTACCGCGCAGCATTGTCTGTTTTGAGCATTTTGATATTTTCTTTCGGTGCTAATGCTTTCGTGTCAACAGAGGTCGACAGCATTGTGGCTACTTGTGGATTTGCTGCGGCCGAGTTCGCGGCGGCGGACGCGACTGCTGCTGACGCCATTGTCGTCGAGGCCGTAGCTCCGGCGGGTCAGGATGTTGACGATGCGTTGGAGAACGACCTCGATGACGATGCTGATGACTTGGACGACGCGTTCGACGACAAGAAGAAGATGCTGAAGTCTCGCGCATTCAAGGCTTAGAGGGAGATCCAGACAGTGTTGTGGAGTCTGGTGGTTCGCTCAGGATCATAGACTCCTTGGAATGTTTTCATGTGTTTTTTTTTCTCACTTTGGAGTTATGATTTCAAGCTCAGTCTGATACAACGAGAAAGGCTGAGCAGCGGGTACTCAAAAGAAGGAGTTCATTGATTCGATGTGGTGAGAGGAACAGGTCTGCGGGTCCTGAAGTCAGTCAGGTGATAGCTTCAGCCAATCAATTTCTGTTCGTCGTCTACTCCACTCTTCACAATTCGGACCGGGAACGAACTCTTCTCCGTGACCTTGGAAGTTGATTCAGAGTGACAGCGTGAACGATCCAACACTTTCACGAGGTCCGCAGGCTCCAGTTCTTCTGCTAGGGGCGCTTGCAGATCTCGGAAACGGCTGCATGATCATATCGCGTATTTTGTCTTCATACTGGGATTTAGGAGATGATGGATGTTGAAGGGGCACGGTGTACTGCGCAAGCTTGACCGTATGAGCATCAGTGATGGCAGTTGTATAATTTCCTGTGTTTCTGCGAAGCCTGCAACAGCCGCGTCTACTGTGATCCCGTACCCGGCCCAAGTATATATCCGGCGGACGATACCTAGGTACTGGCCATCACGCGGGCTACTTCAGGCCTTCTGAAACACCGTCTGTTGGGCTGTTGGTCAATATGCAGACCAGAGGATGAACAAAATTGCATGGACCAAATAAATAGCCACGTCATCACCAGATTGCATTTCGCATCATAGTGTAGGTTGGCGATATAAGGTTTGCCGTTGGGCCTGTGCGCCCCCAGGCCAGCGATGGTGCCCACTGCAGGTGGCCCCATCCGGTCAATGTTGGCACAAATTGTCTTGGAGATGCGGCGAGGTCCATAAACTTTCTGAAAAACAGATCTCTGTGCAAATGTTTCGATGGAACTGGAGGCGTCGAAATTTGATGTCCTCAGCCCGACCTTTGTTGTTGCTGGCTGCAGCTCTGTGTGGCCTTGACCGTGGCCTTCTCAGTTGACCGTGGCCGTCGTCTCGGCTCACCAGGTGAGCGTCTTCTGGCCTGCCAACGGCACAATATCAAGGGCTCACGAACTGTGGGCTACGACAGGTAAAGAAATAATTATAAATACCAGGAGACTCAGAAGGAGGTCATATGACTTTTCCTACGCAGAATACATCATTTCCCTTTCTCACGTATGCATCTCTAGCATCGCCTGTTCACAGATATCTGATTCGATCACTCTTTCACTGCTTTCACTTCAGCACAAAGTCTTAAGTTATGTCCACAAATCCTATGCTATTGTCCAGAATGGACCGCATCATGAATTCGACAGCAAAGTGCATTGCTCCGGAGCTAAAGAAACCTGCTCGGGCAGTCCAGCTCAAGGATGCTCTAGCTGCACCTGGCCAGTCCACCTCTGGCAGAAGTCGTAGATGTGAGCAATATTTAAGAACAAAGCTATCCCCCCATATCCGTTGTCACCACTGCTTCAGATAGACCAGCGGGCGGTTTGTTGTAAAGTCTAACCAGGATAATAGCGTCGCTGGTCAAGCTTTGAAAAAGGCTGCAAAAAAAATCCCGAGGACTAGATAGAAGGGTTGATAAAGCATCCATGATGCTCCATGCCATCATAACCTTTTTTCCACACATTGTGTTTATCATTGCTTGGAGGATGAGCTCATTATTATGAAGGTCCTTGGAGCTGAATATGTCAAGGAAGGGCGGACATAGGACCTGGCCTATTGGAGCCCCAAAAGTTCTGATATATAATCATACCAACGCACAGAGATTCGATGGGCTTGGTCCGCTTGCGCGTGGGTGGCTCCGGTAGTGAGTAGACATAGTCCTCGAGGAAGCGCATGAACCAAGTGATCACCGTCGGCATCGTGGTGATGACTGATAGTGCGTGGCAACTGAAGAACAGCTCCCTAATCCATAGATCATTGACCTTTGAAACTTGGAGTGGAAGCGACCCTGATATCGGGTGGTCAGCTTTGGAATACAAGCATTACTTGATATGCCTCAGGGTCGGCCTGACTTACATCACTTCCTCAGAAAAGGTAGCTCCAAACGTTCGCAAGTACTGGGGCTAATCGATAGATCCGAGAGTGTTGCTATAATTGGTTTAAACGGAACAAGCATGCGACAAGCAGACCCTGACAAGTCCGAACTCAGAACAAGAAGAAGAGACAGCTCAATGTCACATTTGAATGCTACCTAGATATAGTGGCGCTTCCAGAGATCGTCGGTTCGTGCGAGGTGACGATTAAAAATCCTTTGTCCTCCGTACCTAGGCACAAAGCCGACTTCTGGGGACCAGTCCACATCTCATCGTTTCGGATAGCACGCATTCGGAGACGTTACAAGCTTCTCCAGCCCCGATGCCACGGCGTCTATGTCTCCAGGCCGCCCGAGCTGATCTGATCTGGACAACTCTGCATCCCACACCGCCAACGATGTCCCATGACGGTGGTTTCCTTGTCGTTCGGACGAGTGTACATGACGTCTGCCCCTTCCCCAAAACCCTTCCCTCATCCTCCGTCACCGCTTTCAGAGCACCTTGACGACTTGGCCAGCATGATCAGAGGATTCATGATCAGAGGATTCATGTTCTGCCTGGGCGTCAGGGCCACTGGTGTCCAGATTCCAGCCTCCAGTCCGCATCAGCCCCTCCTACTCCCTAATCCAGACTCCGTGTGCCCAAACCCAGCCATTCTCGCAGCCCCTTCTGACCACCCTCCTTCGCTCGCTGCTGGCCCAGTTTGCTCTCCCGTACCGCAGCCGCGTTGGCTGCGTCCTTGATCGAGTCCAAGACCGCCAAGTGCTCCTTCTTGAGCTTCTCGAAGTTCTCGTCGAGCTCCTTGTGCCACGGGTAGAGGACCGTGACTTGGAAGCCCAGCGCGGTGCAGGCGACCACGAAGTTCGTAATGGAAATGGCTCTTGTTATTGACGGCATTCTGGCAGCGAGCGGCGCTCAGAACGAATCTAGATGATTTGTTTGTCGTGGAGATATGGTGGTCTTGGTGGTGTGTTGTTGCCTGGCTGGAGTCAGCAATGAAACGCCGGGGGGCTCGGACCGGAACCCTGTGCGCTCACTGCTTGGGTGGAAGGCCGGCGTACAGGGGGCGAGTTCACAGGTGCGTCACTCTGACCGTGTGGCGTGGCGAAGTGAGTAGTTATCAGACAAGTGAGCAGGAGGACAGGTACGCTTGTTGGTGCTACAAATGAGATGAACAGGGAAAATTCAACGTTGGGCTGAAGTGAGAGCGCCCAGAGAACACTTGTTGTTCACGGACGATGCAGCGAAGTCGGCGAGCCCCGGAACGCTGATGGTGAGGGAAAGGGGCAATGGGCATTGGCTGGTGTGGGTCATGACATGTTCCTGGTCTCCACTTTTATCACACAAAGTGCCAAATCGGGTCAAATAGGAAGTCCTCCGAAGTCTATATCGGCATGAGAAGGAAAATCTTCAACCGACGGATTTGCCTTGCCGTGATGCTAGGACGCACGGTGTGACAGCTCATATCTACCTATTTACTAGAGGTGATTCTATCAGACTTTGCGCTCAAGTCTGTACCTAGGTACGTACTGCATAGAGACCCTCGGAGGTTTCGGAAAGATGAATGATGGCGATTGACCGCTTCAGAGCAGGCCATTCATATTGCATCATTTTTGCAAATATGTACAGAGGTATCAATACCAAAGAAAATTTTCTGTCGCCCACCCCAGACTCAATACAGGAAGGTATGAGACACCGATTCACTTTGCTCGTTCCATTATTCCTCCTTTCTCAACGAGGACTTTCAGGTTCGACCCTAGAGTACTCCCTTTGCTGTGGGTGGTGCTCCTCCGCATCGACGGGGTGACCTGGGAGCTCTCGAACGACGGGAGTGCTGTCCATCTCGGATACCGTATTCAGCTCTTGATTGAACTGTTGAGGCGGCCGGTGCTGGTTGTACAGCGAGTGCAGACCGCCCTGGCTACTGCCCATCGAGCTGACGGACGGGTTCGCGCCGTGCCCGTAGCCATATCCCGTTGTGGTGGTCGAGAGCCACGACGGTGCCGTGGACACAGGTCGCGACTGTGCGTAGCCTTGTTCCGGGGAGTATGGCGGTGCTTGGTCCTTGCCAAAGCCCTCTGCGTACTGCGATCGAGGACTGGGGAATCCCACTGAGTCTGTCGGGTTGTCAGCTCGGGTCCAGCGACCAATCGTCGACTTGACAAGGCCTACAATCGGGAGAGATAAGGGAGAGCGGACGAGGTGATAATTACCTTGGTACGGACTGGGCATGTACATGCCCGGGCTCTTTCCATCCTGCTGCGGCTGGACATCCACGGGCTGCGCATTCGCTGCGGCCTCTCCCCTTCTCTGGCGGCGTTTATACAGCATGAAGCCAACGATAGCCAGAATCAGCACTGCACCCGCACACCCTATCGCGATTCCGATCTTGGCACCAATTGACAGCGACGATGAGTTCCCGTCATCGTCTGAAGTTGCCGATGACAAAAAGGGCGCCGCTTCCGTCGTGTTGGACGACAGCTCGGCCGCCGTGAGGTTCCCGCCGTAGCAGCCGTCGTCCGCGCACGGGTTGCTCAGGCAGCAGCCCATGAACGCCGTCGTCGTCTCCCTGCACGTGTACCAGTCGCCGGAGGATATGCACGTCTGCGCCGGGATGTCGTCGTAGCTGTCCGCGTCGAAGCTGGTGTACCCGAGCTGCTCCGTCGGGCAGTCGCCTGAGCCATCGGCGCACGGGTCGATGGTGCAGCAGCCGATAAACTGTGTTCTGGTGCCCTCGCAGACGTAGAAGGATCCGCTGCCTGCTTTCGGGCATGATCCGGTGATGGCGCGGGTCATGTTTGCGGGGGAAGACGATGTATAGTGCGTGCCTCAGCGCGTTCGCATGGGTGTCTGGAGAGAGCAAACGGAAGCAGGAAGACTGGAGGCCAGGACAAAAATTCCAGAGGCGGAAAACTGACTTTCAGCTGAAAAGACTCTCATCTCGGGCACAGGCATGAAATCCTCCGCCGAGCATCTCAAGGTGGTATTTGGCGATGCAGTTGGTTCTTAGCTTGGCATGGCGCTCCACTCTGCAAAGAGGGTCAGCACCAACAGGCAGACAGGCGAGGAGGACGGCGATGGGTAGGGTTTCATCGCCTTTGATCATCTAGGCAACCATACCGTCCTTGGGCTGTGAATCATGACCAGGACTGCTTTGTTGACGAGTGTGTGTGGCGATCATGGCGAGCTCGAGGAGACAGCTGCCCATCCGGATATGTGGTCTGTGCTTGCTTCACACCAAACCACCGAAGCAATGTCATCAAATACTCACACCCGGACCCACAAGCATTCATCGACCAAGCAGGTGTCATTCGCCAACACCAACCCCATCGCTACGGTCGGGCGAAGAGTGGGCAGTAGGCACATCTGCCTTTCGGCACGGGCTGCTGTTGAACGCCTTGAGGTGCGTCCTGAGCCTACTGACATCAGACTACCTACATTTCAAAATATGGGCCCGGCACTCTTTGGAAATTTCCAGCTGTTCTATGTGGGAATTTGGGGAGGAGAGCTTGAGACGTCAGTGTCTGCTGCGCCGCTCATGCAAGCTTCAAATATCTTACTGAGCAGCATTTGAGGAACCGAAACTTCGTTCGGAGTCCACAGAATAGGGTTCTCTTAAGCCTTTCGCTAACCACTTCTTCCGGATATCACGAGCAAAGCTATCCGGGGAAGAAGTGGCTCGCCAGAGACCTAAGCGAGGTCCAAATTGCGAAGTACCGCCGGTGCTCTGTGAGAGACACAACACGGCTGGAGCGGGAAAAGCGCGTGTCAGGCTGTGGTGAGAGCGCTGTCACTTATAGTGTTCCTTTATAACACTCTTTCCTAGGCTCCACACAAACGCAGGTACGTACGTGGAGGCCATGGCCGCATACGTGTGACAAGAATCCACAAACAGTTCAGGTTGTACCGATACAGCATGTGACAGAGCCGTCTTCATCAAACTTGTTCTCATCTCATGATGTACTTGTGTTGCGCATTTTCCATCCCTTTGTAGCCAACGGATTCGGCCCCCGGAATCAGGGGCATGATGCGGTGAGTTGTTGACCCGCAGGCGGGGCCGCTTACTCGAGCAGCCAACCACGAGCCTCTTGGTGATGTGTCTTATAAGATCCACCGAGATGCCTTCAAACTATCAGTCTTTCCAGGGAACTGCTGGTGATAAGCACCAGGGTTGTTGATCCGGTCCTCGTGAGAGCGCTTCCCGCGCTCGGGGCCTCATCAAGATCGCGAGAAACCCCGGACCCAGAGCTGCAGATGAACAGCAGTTCATGCAGGAGACTCAGGAGTCGAGCTGGTATTTCTAGAAGCGAATTCCAGAACACTTCCCGAGGGCGGATTTGTCTTTCTTGACTCATTCTCTGTTCTCCTCGCATCTCATTGATTGTCCTGCTCAGTGCTCAATCCTGCTTACTGCCAACACCCCTGGAGGGCGTTGAACTTCACAACTTGAGCTCAAGGCACACATTTTACTCACAATTTTGAATCATGTCAACTGATATCACCAGAACGGTCTCCAAAAGTCGAAGCAAGGAGAGGACCTCAATCCAAGTAGAGTGTGACGAAGTCTACGAAGCCATCAAGAGGTGGAAGGCCCACGATGGGGCCGTGCTGATCCCGGTGGTCCGCAAGAGCAGCGTCGCCTTGGTCAAGGAAAAAGCGAAGCCCCGGTGGTGGAAGCTAAAGAAGTCATGTAAGCCCAAGACAAATAACAGCGGCTGATTGTTCAGGACTCAGGAAACATATCGCTAATCCCGCGCGCCACAGCCAAGTCAACGCTCTGCATAACGACGCCTCAGCATCTGCAGCGCGAGATCGAGAGCACTGCCAGCGACGGCCAAGTCCACGAGCTCTTCCTGCTCGTCAGCCGCCAAGTCGACCTCCCAGAGCTCAAGTTCGACGTGCCGGACGGCATCGACAACCTGTACATCATCCGCTGCACCTCCAGCACCCAACGCAAAAGCGACACCCCCGCTGGCCCGCAGACGACCAACAGGCTCATCCTCAACGGCAGCTCGACCTTCTGCAACATCCGCCTCGACGAATGGCAGTCCAAGCGCATCGACGCGCACAACCTGATCCTCGGCCCGGGCGTGCTCATCCATCTCAATCGCACCGGCGGCGGCGGCATCGGCATCCCCTGGACCGCGCGCGACGCGCTCGCCTCCATCTCCAAGGCGCAGCGCGAGGAGGTCACGCGCCACTTCCGCGAGATGTGCGAGGCCAAGTACGAGGGCGCGCCGGCGTGGGACAAGTGGAAGGGCCCCGTCGGCAAGCTGCTCGACGTCGCCGCGGGGACGGCGTCCGCGACGCAGGTCGTCGAGTGCTACGCCGGCGGGATCGTGGTGCAGGCCGCGGGCAAGCTGACCGAGTTCGGCGTCGAGGGCTTGCTGAAGGTCAGCGCGGGCCTGCTGTGCGTGTCCGGGCCGGGCCAGATTGCGCTGGCCGGGGTGGGCGTTGCGGCGGCGGTGTACTTTGTGCCGTGGGATACGGTGTGGGCGTGGTTCAGGGCGGCGTTTGGGGCGTTGCTGACCTGGCTTTTGAAGGCGTGGGAGAATTTGAAGTCTTGGGTGTCGAGTGCTGTGGCTGGGAAAGCGGAGGGTGGGAAGGGAGGCGTGGAAATGAGGGTGAGGCCGCTAGTGATGGCAGGATGAGAGAAACTAGAAGCAGGCCTCTTGTCCCCGGTACTTGCGGTTGCGGGGACGATTATCACATCGTCACAACGACTCAAGAGCGCTGGTTATCGCCTTGAGCATGATAGAAGGGAATGAGAACTTCGTCGTCTTCACCTCGACATGCAGCAGGATCAACTTACTACAAGCCTCTCCCTCTCTTTTCCAACTGTGTCTCGACACCAAACACCAACCCACACAAGCAATATCAACCATGTGCAAAACTCCAGCCAAAAGGAAAGACCAGTTACCAATGGCTCCATGCATACGGGTACAAGAACCTTCACCAGTTCATGATTCACTACGGAATCTTGCAAGCCCCACGACGTGCACGCCAAACCAGATTCGGAGGCACTGCTCGAAAGCTTCAAGCAGGAGGAACAGGATGCATTTGAGAAGGATAAACGAGTCGAGAAAAAGAATTCGTTTCTTGAAGACAAGAAGACGAGCCAGAAGGACCTCGACCTCGCAATGCTGTGGCATCTGATAACTGGCCATGCCCCTTGGGAAGCGCTCAAGCATCTTTCTGGCCAAGTGGCGCCGGAGTTGAACTCCAGGATTAAGGACATGCTTTGCGATACTTGCAACTTGGGTGATTCAGCTTGATACCGCCCACTCACCGGCGTGTCATAGCGTGAAATATGCGAGGTGTGCGGGATATGGTGCCCCGGTGGTTGGCGTTGCATTCACCCAGAGCGCTGCCCCAGACTGCTGTTCAGTGTTCACAACCTTGAGATGCTGAAAGTTCATCTTCATCCCAATGCATTTCATGCACAGAGTTCGAAAACAAGGTTCTCGAGTGAGTTGGATCGACGTTGGTGCCGTGGAACCTTGCACCGGGTATTATAAGCAGAGGTGGATCTCGGATTGACTTTCGAGCGGGGTACAAACTAGAGGTACTCAATTAAATAAACTACGTACTTAGTATTTACACCCTGCCCGAGCCCCTTCTCACACTTCTCCTCACTCATTGACAAAGCGTTCATTCCAACATGGCGATCAAGAAAGTCGCACCCTACGGCGAGTGGCAGAGCCCCATCAGCATCGAAGACGCCACAGCCGGAAGCACAGCAGTTGCCTCACCGCGGGGAGATGTGAGCCAACACGCAGCCCGCCCGCTCACACACACACACACACACACACAGACACACACACACACACATGCACCCATCCAGCAACGCACCTCACTAACTCTCCCCAAACAGGTTCGCACGGGACGGAGCTTCTTCCTAGAAGCCACGCCCGAAGGCTCCTCCACCATCGTCGAGGTGCTCATCGACCCCCAAGCCGGCGCCGGCGCCGGCTCCCACACGCCCACCCTCAAGCACGTGCTCCCGGACCCGCACCGCGTCGGCACCGCCGTGTACGAGTACGGCGGCGGCGCGTACGACGTCCTCCCCAGCGCGGACGGAACGCACCAGCGGATCGTCTTTTCCGACGCCGGCGACGGCAATGCGCTGAAGGTGCTGGACGTCGACGCTGCGTCTGTGCGGACGCTGGTGGGCCCGGAGAAGACGTGGTTGCGGTATGCGGACTTTGGCGTGAGTGCCGATGTTGACGGGCCCACGGGGAAGTGGGTGCTGGCTATTGAGGAGGATCATACGAGGCCCGACCCGGCGCATGTCAAGGACGACGTGGTGGCTGTGAATTTGGAGACGGGCGTGGTGCAGACGCTGGTGACGGGCGCGGACTTTTATACCACGCCGCGGTTTAGTCCCGATGGGAAGTGGATTGCGTGGCGGTCTTGGAATCACCCTGAGATGTCGTGGACTAAATCGCAGCTGTGGATGGCACCAGTGGAGGGAGTTAGCGATGAAGGTCTGAAGCTGGGTGAAGGGGCGATGATCGTCGGGAAGCAGCCTGGTGATGCTGTGGGTGAGTTTGCTTGGGGCCCGGATGGGGCACTGTACTTTACGCAGGAGGTGGATGAGAGTGATTGGCGTCAGCTGTTTAGGGTCACGCCTGGGCAGGAGCCTGAGAAGTTGGAATTGAAGGGCCTCGAGGAGGTGGAGATTGGATACAACTCTATGTTGTTCGATTGGTAAGTCACGATGATCCTCCTTCGTTGGGCATATCAGGCGAACATTTATGGCTGCCAACTTCGATGCTACAACTCTACACCAAAACTGACATCCACACAGCCGCACATTCGCCTTCCTATCCGCCTCCTCCATGATCCTCACCTACGACAAATTCGCCACCCACTCCACCGTCCACGTCGACCTCCAAACCCTCACCGTAACACCCCTCGACGTCCCCCTCACCGACATGCGCGACGCCATCACCGCGGTCACCCCCACCTCCTTCCTGATGGCCGCCGCCGGCGCCAAGCGTCCCATGGGGATCTACCACTTCACCCTCTCCGCCGCCCTCACGCCGACCATGACCGAGCTGCAAACCATCGCCAGCAAGCACTTCCCGGCGGACACATTCGCCGAGCCCGAGCACATCCAGCTCACCTCCACGCACGCGCCGCACCGCCCGATCCACGGCTTCTACTGGCCGCCGCACAACCCGGCCTACGCCGCGCCGGCGGGCACGCTGCCGCCGCTGCTCGTGAACCCGCACGGCGGGCCGACGGGCGAGCGCGGGCCGGGGCTGACGCTCGGCGGCGTCGCGGGCGGCAACGTGCCGTTCTACACGAGCCGCGGGTTCGCCTGCTTCGCCATCAACTACACGGGCAGCACGGGCCACGGCCGGGGGTACCGCACGCGCCTGGACGGGCAGTGGGGCGTGCTGGACCGCGACGACGTGCCCGAGTGCGTGGCGTTCCTCTGCGCCTCGGGCCGCGCGGACCGCGCGCGCGTCGCGGTCCACGGCGGCAGCGCGGGCGGGTACAACGTGCTGCAGAGCCTGGTGTGGCACCCCGAGGTGTTTGCGGCGGGCGCGTGCTACTGCGGCGTGTCGGACGTCAAGGCGTTGGAGGCGGGGACGCATAAGCTGGAGTCGCATTATCTGTATGGGTTGCTGTATAAGCCGGGGATGAGCGAGGAGGAAAAGAAGAAGCTGGATTATGAGCGGAGTCCGGTGTGGCATGCGGAGCGGATTACGGCGCCGTTGTTGTTGCTTCACGGAAGTAAGGACACGGTGGTGCCGATCGAGCAGAGCTTTGAGATCGAGCGGCGGGTGAAGGAGAAGGGAGGAGTGGTGAAGATGGTTGTTGCGGAGGGGGATGGGCATCAGTTCAAAATGCAGGCGAGTCGGGTATTGGCGATGGGAGAGGAGGTTGAGTGGTTTCTGAAGTACTTGGTGAGGAAGTGAAGGGGCAGTGATTTTCGTCGACATATTTGCTAAGAATGGCCAGTGTATTCGCGCAGCAGAGACTTATCACGCACTCGCTCGCTACTTTTGATTTGGATGGTCATATGTACAAGTACGCACCTATATCTTAGAAACTATTAATACGGTTCCTCGATGAGCTACATCTCGTCGACAAAGGCCGCGAAGCACAAAGTTGAAGCAAGGTCTGGTACACTGCCATGGACGGGAACCGATCCAGCTATGCAGATGCACCCTCTCAGCCCGCCCGCCGTCAACTCCTTCTGGCCTTTCACGCTTGCCTGCCGGACTAAGCTGAGATGGGCAGAGATGCATCTGTTACGGATCCTCCACACTCATACGTATATAAACACCTCTCCTTGCCCAACGATCTTAGCTATTTCTCTTCCTTTCTCTTCTAGCTTTGATCAATATGAATTATATTGAGTGCCTGTTTGTACTTACGTTCACAGCTGTTTCGTGACAGCCTAGACCGTGGACTCGGATGCGCTAGTGCTAGCTGTCCCTTTGCTAGCCGTCTCCTCGCTAGCCATCTCCTCGCTAGCCGTCTCCTCGCTCTGATACATACTCAGCGCCAGCTCCCACTCTGACGGAGCATACATCAGTGGCGAAGACGAATCGTCGCAAAGCCCCTCGGCATCGACCCGCACCAGCGCACTCCTTAGCGTCTGCAAGTCAATGTAGCAGCCGCGCAGGTGCCTCTGCCCAGAAGCAGCATCGAACTTTGTGCGGCCGTGCAGGATACGGTGGTTGTCGAAAATGACGCAGTCGCCCGGCTGCAGCCGGAACTGCAGCATGTTCTCGGGCGCCTCGAGGCTGTCGCGGAAGCGCTTGGCCGCGCCGACCCAGCGCTGCATCGGCCGGCCATTGCTGAGCAGGAAGGTGTCTTGGAAAGGCGGCGCCCACGAGATGGAGTCCGGGGCGCTGTGAGCGTCTCGTACTTTGATCACGTTTCGCCTTGCTTCGTAGTGGTGGCCGTTTCGGTTGTACTTGAAAGGGACGTCAAGCGACGTGGACATGACGCGGAAGTCACTCTGGCGGCGCACTTTGCACTCGGCGGCGGCGCGCATGCCGTCGCTGAAGAGGGAGTCGCCGCCTTCGCATTCGTTCTTGAGGCAGTGGAGGAGTTGGACCTTGGGCGGCGTTTGCATGTACAGCAGGTCCTGGTGGAGGCACAGGAACTCGTCCGTGTAAGCGACGTTCTCGGCATTAGGCTTGGAGACGACGTCCCACGTCTCGCCGTAGAAGGTATGTTGCAGGTGACCGATCTTGAGGGCAATGTCCTTGACGGCATCGTGGGACTCAGGCACGCCCTTGACCACTATCAGGCCCCATTGGCAGAGGTTCCCCAGGGCTTTGGCCATGGTCTTCCCGCCGGCCATCCAGTCGTCGTAGCTGATGGCCCGCGTCGCCATGTCCTTCTCGAAAATTTCACGGGTCCATGTGGTCCACTTTGGGCGGTTGAGCGGGGGTGGTTCGAGCAGGCTCCTCAGCACTGGCACAGAGTAGGTGGACTTGTGAGACTGTCCATGCAAGAAGTCATCGGCCCAGACCAGCTCAAGCGACCCGTCCTCCAAAACCTTGGCGGAGTCGAGCTTGGGAGCCGTGGGTACGTCGCACGTGGCGAACTTCTTCTGGCCCGAGGATTCGGACACGCATTGGCTGCAGCGGCAGCTGTCTCGAAACCATAGGAAAGTCATTCGGCGGTTGCTTTTCTCAAAGACCATCTGGAGGCCATCTTCCTCAACCTCGACTTGCAAGAGCCGGCCCATTTCCTGACGATCTTTCTTTGCGGGCCTTGGTTTGCGCCTTTTGTGAACAGGTCCGTTGGGGGACTCATCAGACACTATCTTGTGCGTTTTAGGCGTGGATGAGAAGCAGGCGCGAGGGATCGACTTGTTGGAGTAGGCAAGTGTTCGTGATAGTGAGCTTGAGCGGACAGGCAGCGACTTGTTGGTGAGGACCGTGAGCTTGTGTGCGGTTCCTCCGTTGACGGCGCGCCCAAGGCCACGCGACCATGCCGTAGTCGACATGTTTGAAATGGACGAAAGTCTTTGTGAGATAGTCGGAATGAACCAGCTTGTGGAGTGTGCTGGAAGTGACTTCTCGCAGAGCATCTGTACCGCGCTTCCCATGTCGTCGCAGAATTCCGCGTCTGCTTATGTAATCAGCCGGGATAGCAGGCTTGCCTCAGCAGAATCAGAGCTCCGATTGATCATTGTGCTGCGCGTGAGATAAGATTCTTTGGACATCGGACTCTTCACATGTGAATTTTGAAAGGCTTGACTTTGACTGCACCGCCCTTACGACAGCCTACCTGCCTACTCCGTATCGTCACCTGCAATTGTCGGCCATATTGTGTGAAGATGACATGTGAATATGGTGCTACAGAGATCCAGAACACCACGCATGGGCTGGACTGTGGCCAGGCCGATTCACCACAGGGCACGACTTTCATGGGCGTCCGCGTGATAGCGATGTAGCTCTCCATACTGTCTCAAACCCTCACTCTCACCTCCACCCCGTGACTGCGATGCGCAAGCCGCAACGGCAAAGTCACGATCAATGGAAGACCATTTGACCGACTGGAATGTGCACTTACAGTGTACTACCCGCCCCTATTTTTGAAACGCGCCACCAGGGCAGCCCGTCCCGCACCAACGCGTTGGTGGGGAGTCTCAGACTACTGAATGCTCCATTCCAGTGGGGGCCAAGCGCGTCTTCGCACCGCTGCTAGGGCCCGGAACTCATCCCCTCACAGTCGGGTGGCCGCCTGACTAATGACTCGTCTCGTGCTTATGAACACAACAGGACGTTCAGCAGGAACGTCCGTCTTTCAGGTGACTGCTGCCGAGGAAGGATTCGAAGGAGTGGCGGCTGCCTTTGGACGAGACGGAAGGAAGGCCTTCTGGTCACTAAGTCAAAAACAGGCTAGATCTGTTTGTGCTCTATTTGTGTTCTGTGCCGTGTTAGTGTCCGTGATTCCGCGCTGGAATGAACGGATCCTTTGGAGAAGAACGAGATGGCGTGCGGGAGTGGCCGCGTGGCACGGACGAGCCGGTTCGTCGACGTTCCGTCCCTCCTATTCTCACATGGTCAGGGCGCACAGCCGAACAATTTGTCGGTGAAGAAGGTGAGGGTCTAGGCTGTTCGCATCACGTCTCTCGATCAGTATGGTAGTGATACTGTTGCTGGCGCGTGTGCGCATAGTGGCTTGGTGTAGAGATCATACGTCGGAAGATTAGTCTCAGATGTTGTGGTGCTGACCATGAAAGCAGTATCTATGGAGATCACTCAGTTAGGAAGCACAGCAGGATTGAGTCATCATCAATGAGAAGGGAACAGAATTGCATCGGAACCACACAATGTCATTTGAGCTCATGGACGAAGCCACAGCTTCTGATATCAATAAACACTACAACAAAAAGCGGCCTTTTTCCTTGCCTGCCAAGTATGAACCAGCCAATCAATGTAATTTGTACGCCCGAAATAACTTTGTATCGAGAAGCCTGCATATAAGAATGTACTCTCGCAGGTTCAAAAACCTTGAACCCAACCAGCCAGGAACAAACAAGAAGCAGCTACGCTAAACAAAGCAAGCGTGCTGAGGGGGATATGGTATCAAGACGAAGCCAGTGCCGACGGTGTGCAAGAGACATATAACGTGTGAGATATATCAAAAGAAGCTGTCCAGATCCCCAAACGCAAGGTGGTCCCTTGATATCAGGCCGAGCCATCTGCGAATCGCCGACCGCCGGCGTTGAAGCAAGAAAAAGATTGCGTCGAAAGAGTCGGCAATACAAATGCAGCAGCAAGCACAACAACAAATAGCTTAGAAGCCGAAGTTGCCGGCCAGCTTGGCAGGGCCGTTGCACTGGCCACCAAGGCCGTCAGCAGCGGCGAGAGCAGAGTTGAAGGCGCGGGAGATGGAAGACAGGCCCGCGCCAATAGATGAGCAGTCGGTGCCGTCGTCCGCACAGACCTCCAGGCCGGAGATGGTGAGCCCGCCGTCCTCGGCAATAATGCACGACGCGTCCCAGCCAGAGTAGCCCGTGGTGACATCGACGAAGGTGAACTCCAGCCACGTGCCGCCGATGGCGCCGAAGGCGTCGAACTCAATGCCGGTGCTGGCGGGGAAGCACGCCGCGGAGCCGGCGGTGCCGTTCTCGGCGGCCAGGTAGACGGTCGCGCCCTGGGCGAGGCCGAAGGTGTAGTACGAGCCGGCGTCCTTGTACCAGCCGGCGATGGTGCCGTCCTTGGCGATCTTGTTCCAGTACGTGCACGTCAGGTCCTCGGGCGCGCCGTAGAAGCGGATCGTGTTCTCGTACTGCGCGGCGACGTCGGCGTCGGTCAGCACGATCATGTTGGAGCCGTAGCAGCCGTTGCTGCCGATGTTGCCGACCTGCGCGATCTCGGCGAGGGTGGCGCGCTTGGCGTCGCTGGTCTTGCAGGTCAGGTCGGCGAAGTCGGTGTACTCTGAGACGGTGTAGCCGTCGGTGTCGATGGTGGTGGAGTCGGAGGAGCTGCTGCTGGAGTCGCCGGTGGGCGCGTGGGCGGCAGCGGAGGAGGTGGTGGTGGCCTTGGCGGCGACGTTGACGTTCACGTTGGCGACGTTCTTCGCGGCGGCAGGGGTCACGGAGGGGGGCGCGGAGGAGGAAGGGGTGGCAGCGGCAGCGGCAGCGCCCCAGTAGTTGCTGTCCTGGGTCCAGGTGACCTCGACGCCGTTGATGGTGGCGGTGACCAGATCGCCAACGGCACGAGCCTCCTCCTTGACCTCACGGTGCTTGTGGGCGTGGTTGTGGACGTGGCTGGGGTGAGCGGACACAACAGCGGCGCCGAGAAGGGCGAGAGATGCAAAACGAGCCATTTCGAATATGATTTGTGTGTGTGTGTGTGGTGTGAGTTGGTGGAAGTTTGTCCTTGTGGGTGTGAGAGAGCCTTGCTCTTCTTCTTTTGGGTCTGTAAAAGAGTGTGGTGTTCGTAAATCTCGTGATGAGGCTGTGTGTGTGTGTCTTTGGCAAAAGAGAGACACGGGAAGGTCAGGGAGGGAGAGAAGGGTGAGGGATAAAGTATTATTCCTCTTCTTTCTTTTTCTTTTTCTTTCTGTGCTGGCAAATGAGCGTGGGTGGGTTTGACAACGGAGGACGAACCCAAAGGAGAGTGACCAACTAGAGACCTGAGTTGGCAAAAGACAAGATTCACACAGTGAGGATGGAGGGGGAAAGAAAGAACGGACGGTGGAGAGAGGAGGAGTGGTGAAGGGGGTGAGCACATAATAAAAAACAGGGAATATGGTCTGGAGTCAGGACTCACGACCTTGGTGTGGATTCAGAAAGGGGGCGCCAGGAAATTAGCTGCGACAGGGTCCAGGATCGTCGGGTCTGGGATGTTCTCGCGGCTAGTCCCACTGATCTGCACGCATCTTACCTGTTCCTGGTGGAAGAAATGAGATGGTGTGCAGTCGGTAGCCAATAGGAGACGGCAGGGGAAAACGGCCAAGAAGACCGGGTGATGAGGTTCCCACTCCGTTCCTGTGAGTGAGTGAGTGAGTGAGGGAGGTCTGGAAGTTTGCTCGAGTGAAACGGTCTCGATGGTTCTTTTGTTTGTCCCAAAATGGGATGAACTCATTCAACAACCGTCCGAGAATATATCCCGAATCTTGTGTGCCGTACCGTTCCTTTCACACTAGGGACCAAAGAGGAATAACGGCATCTTTGTTTATTTCCGCACAACAATGCTCCTTTCTCCCACTTAACCACCGTGCCCTCCCTGCCTCCCTTCCACAATGCCTTTGAGGACAAGATGGTGAGTGGGGATGGTAGTTGCAGTCAGGGAATACCTAGGTAGTCAAACCATGCATGACGGTCACCGCCATCACGGCGCCAGCGAGAGGAGGAGCAGATACGCTCGGAGCAGTACAAGGAAGGCCAAGGAGAAACGGCGCTTCTCTCGGAGGCGCGAGGTGGGCTTGCAGGCGTCGCCGCGTGTCAGCAATGACATTTGATTGGGAAGTGCGTGCAGTAATCAGACATCTGGCCAGAAATCCCATCCAGACCCGCTGGCAATCCCACTTGCCGTTCATCAGCCAGCCGATGGAGCCACTGCAGCCGGGCTTGCTGGGGCTTGCTCAGCCGTGGACGGCGTGGCTTGCGCGTGGACAAATGGGAGAAGTGGTGGCTCCCCACCAAGGCAATAATGCACTTTGTGCACACGCGGAAATCATCATGGCTGTGTAGATAGCTGCTCGATATGCTATCGCAGATCTGCGGCCAAGCCTGCTGGGGCAGCTAAAGAACTTCGGGTCGCTTCTTGAGACGAAAGAAGTAAGGAAATTGGCTCCAAAGATAAGTGAAAATCCCAATGCCGTGTGTGCGTCGGTGCGGACATGAGCGCATGGGCTTTCCGCGATCCATGAGTCGTCACCCCGCCCCCCAACGATGATTTCCTGGCTCGTTCTCTCAGAAGCATATGATGCGGCCTGCCCCTCCTTGAGATGCCCTCGTGAGAGTGGGCGCTGTCTGTCAAGCTGTCTGCATCAGGAATGGTTGTGACGCAAGAGGATTGTCTCGCACTTATGCGTGCTCAGTGCCAGTGTGGAAACTAACAAGCCAAGGCGCGTAATAGTCGTTCCAACTGTCCCTCATCAACATTACCTGGCTTGTCTCCGTTTTGTCTACCTTTATTGTTATTACCTGCCACCGTTCTGTGTTTGTGACAGTGTTGATTTGCAGAAAGGCCGCATCATGCAGCCCCATTCTGCTGCACGCGGCCACTCACCAACCAACTGGCAACAAGCAGCACACGATTCAGCGTCCCACGCCCCAATGTTGCATTCGCCCTGGGTGCTCGGGCCCCGGCCTTGTTTCGTGAGAGGCCAGGCGAGCACATGCCGTGCTGCCGTACCTGCAGAACACGCTGCCATCAACCCCTGGACCGACAACAAGAACCTTGATAACAACTGTGATGAACCATGCTGTGCTTTGTTCGCGTGGGCGGGCGGCTACTGCAGGAACAACTCATCAGTGCGCACCGGTGCTTCCCAAGGCCAACAATGCTGAAGCTCACGAGCGCGCCCGTCAACATCTCCCCCTCACAATTTTGGTGCGAGTCTGTTAGTAGGCGCGCGAGGCTTGCACGGCTCGCATGCTGATGACCTCAGCAGTGGGCACCGCACCTCCACCAGCAAAAGAAAGAAAAAGCTTGCAAAGGTGCCAGGTTGCTGATAAGCTCGGCTCTGTGGTCGGAGAGAAAACCACGCACTCCAGCACTGCAAGACGCCCTTGGCGAGTTGGCATTGTATTCTACTGTGTAGCTTGCCGAAGCTTCCAGGCTTGCAGGCATGGGAAAGGTTTGTTGCCTGCAGCGTAGATCCGCCGGTGTTCAATTTTTCACCGTGCTGTGGACCGGTGTCGCCTTTCGGTCCGTCAACGTCACGTCAAGGACACGCCCGGGATCCGTTCCCCGGCCCCTCTTTTGACAAATTCAATGCAGCTTTCTCGTCTCTTCGTTCATTCTTCCCCGCCTGCAGATCCCACAAGGCTGATGACAAAGAACATCACTTCATCATTGACTTCACAAGGCGCGCAGTGGCATCCATTTCCCTGCTTGTCCTCCGTCACACAGCATGATGTTGTCTTCCAACTTTTTTTACCATACAGTATGTACTGTACTCCTTCCCCCGCTCTCAAAGCTTTTCGGAAGCCGGCCTTTTGCACCTGTCGACCACTGCGGTTGCCCGACGCTTCCGGAATACCGGGCGAACCACTCCAGGAACTTCACGTCGGACAGCGTCGAGCTTGTCAATCCAGCGGGGCGTTTCGTAGTCTTACACATCTCTCACCCTGCATTGTCGGGTGTCCCTTTGACCAAGTGGTGACAGCAGACACAGGCAAGCGGTGCAAGCGTACTTATACAGAGTGCCACCTTTCCAGGGTGCAGTACGGAGTACATGTCAGTTATCTGCAAGCAAGATACCAGAAATGTCCGCGCAACCGTTTGTACAAGTAGCGAGGAACATTTACAGGGTGGCTGGCACACTCTACACAGTATGCTTGCACCGCTTGACAGGCAACAGGTCACCGCTTTCTCGTCCTACGCCAACACAACCTTGGAACATGTTGACCGCCCAACAACAAGCAAGCAGTCAGCGTGCCAACCGGGTGATGAGGAAAATTTTGAGTTTCGGCCCCTGCAGCCTGTCGGCCCTGCTCGCAGTTGGTGCCTTGCAGGGGCGATCCAGACCGCGGGCTAGACACACACCTGGACACCATGTCACAGGCCTTGGGTGCATGCGAAGGAAACGCGGAAACCGGTGGAACAGAGGCAAACCCCACCTCAAAAGAACCTCTGCTAAAGGGCAGGAGACACGGGTATAACGGGAGCAGTACCTTGCTCCAAGGGACGCACATCAGTCACCGTAACCACCGACCACGCTTCGTGAATTCGACCTCGCTAAAGGTCTTGGGTGGCCTGGGCCCATGTATGTTGCTTACTCACAGTATTGACCCACATACTCCTGAACCTTTTTTCGACGTCAGTACATGATAGCTACTGTACAACTATGTCCCAGACTCCCAGTCAAGTTCACAAATCCCTTTCACTTCCATCAAAGACACCATTCTTAGCTCTAGAAACAAGACAATACCCATTTCATGAAACTGGAATTCCATGTTGTTTTGTCCGTCGTTCCAAATCACTGCAGTCCCATGTGTTCCCGCCCAATCACAGAACGTTAGAATTGAAGTTCAGCAAGTCGTCCAAGTCGTCTAAGTTGTAACTTTCGGCATCGGGGCCGCCGTTGTCACCGCCAGGGGACAAGTTGAAGCCGGGATCCGCATTGACACCCGCGCCAGCATGGTAGGCGGCGAGGGTGCCCGCAACGTTGCCAGGAGACGGAGGCTGGTAGGCCGGGGGCTCGGGCTCGTCGGTGGGCTCCTCGAACTTCGAGTACTTGTGGGTGCGAACCCAGCCTCGCTCGTCGTCGTGTCGGTGGACGTCCCACCCGTTGATCCTGGCCATGGCCTCGTGTCGGACGAGCATGCGGTTCTGCGGGGCTGAAATCGCCAGCATGGAGAGCCACCATAGCGCCAGGTCTGTCGTAAGCTGGTTCTCTCCGGCTTTGCTCCACGGAACGGACATAATCATCACCGACCACTTCGAACGGATATCCTTGGGATATTCGGCGCTGAAGCAGCAGACCACCAAATCCTCCTCAGTCAGGATATACCCGAATCGGGTCTGCGAATGGAAGCATATGTTTGCTAGCTGTCTTAAAGGCCATGAAGTCTCTTTGCTCCAATGCTCGTTATTAGCTAGCCCCCGCGCTGGGAAACTGCGATTTGGTCTTCCTAGTCCAGAAACCAGGACCGGCAAAACGCATTGCTCAAGTTGGACTAGGTGGTCCAGTTTAATCCTGCCATTCCCTGTCTTGTTAGGGAGTCCAGGTCTTATATTCGTCCTCTCTGGCGGCGCGCGTTCGTGGTTCAAGGAAGTGCCAGTTTCAATATCAAGATTCCTTCTAGCGTAATCGAGGGTGGGACGAAGTATTTCATCACACCATATGATGAGATGGTTGATTTGGCATGGTTGCATGATGTCCAAATTGGCAAGGACGGTATTGGGATTGGGGACATTCAGTTCTCCATCTGGGACTGGGGTGTCCAGCATATGTCCGTAGCTTGCGTTGAGGTTCTCGATCGTGAATTCATCCCACGTATAGATGTAGAAATCGGTGTACCGGCCCAGCGTACTAAACAGAGCTGGCCAGCTCTCACCTCTGGTGTTTCTGCACTTCAGTTTGCATGAAATCGATGGCTTTGCCTGAGTGAGAGCTTTGCGCAAGGTCGTCATGATCCCCCTTTTCGCGAATCGGAACGGAAGTGATGTCGTACTGATGAGTGGCGACTGTCTGGGTAGTTTTCACCTAGGAATCAGCAACCATGGAAGGTGACCAAGTGTACAAGAGCGATGACTGAGTCGTTGGTTGATTAGATCTGGTAACTCACAATTGGGTCAAATTGGTAGAATGGAGACGGGTGTACAGTGAGGTGTGATTCTGTTTCCAACCACCAAGGAAGAAAGGAAAAGAAGAAGAACACTCACTAGATTCTGAGGAAGCATCAGGCTGCTGTATTATTCATCCAAGGTTCAATGGATGCCTAGATGCGGCACAATCGTTGGAGGCTTGTTGGTAGGCTGGCATTTCCCCGGCCCAGTACACTTCAACATTTGAGTCACCAACAACCACTTTATCCATGGATTGATTGGACAGTCTGCCCATGGTCCGTTGGGAGGGCACCTCGGATTGCTCAAAGACTGGTCTACAATGTGCTTGTGCATTTCACCTTCGCAAAGTCAGCGGCTACAAATGTTGGAGTAACTCAGAAAACTCGAGCAATCCTGTCCATTTCGGTTAGAAGGCTTCAGTCAAAATCATGGCGAATTTCCACAGTCAAGATTACACCCTGATATTCCTTCTCTTTTGTAGCACCTGGATGCACTGCTACACTCAGATTGTTACCTTGGTAATGTTGAAGGCCTTTCATATCTTCCTACTTGGGGTGTTTGTGGTTCCGTGGATGTGTTAAGCGCCGAGCGGCTTCCAACATGCATTCTTATTCACCTAGGCAGATGATGCATTGACAAGGGATTTAATAAAATACACAGATAATGCACCAAAGTCTATTGGATTACCTGACCTCTATATCTCACTGGATGTACAAAACCTGGATATTGATAGGTCCAATCCAAATTGTGTCCGACGGAAATGATCTGTCCGGTAGTACCCCAGGTCCATCTCTTGTCTGCATCAGTTTTGCATTCAAAAACCCATTCGTCTGGTTTCCCTGTCAATCGTGGCCTTTGTCGTTTGCCCACTGTGACTTGGCGGGTTGAACGAGGGGCATTCTTCGATATCCGGTTCGGCAGCCTACTCCGTGAAGCTCGCGCTCGGATGGCTTCTAGCTCAGCCTGGCTTGCTGTCCAGCCATACTTTCTCGGGTCGACCAAGGTGTAGACCTTCCCGACTTCGTGCTCCCTCAGATCGTATCGCCGCCTCCCCCGAACACGGGCTCTGTCGTTCAGGCGATTGATCCCGTTGCCCCCCGGGTAAGCCTCAACCGTCATGTGTCCTTTGCTTCCCTTCGAATACTCTTTGTTCCACTCCTCAATCATTTCATCGAAGTCCAGCCAGTCATTCATGCAATGTTCAAAAGTTGACCAGGTCATTGCTTCGATCTCTGCCGGCTTCAGGAGCGGGTTTAGCTCTGGACTCGTTATAAAGTGCGGCATAGTGATGGCTTTGCTGAAGTCGGCATGTTTGCCGTCAATTAGCTGCCGTATGCCAACGTCGATGTTCATGATGCCGAGTTTATGGAGCTTGATCGTATCTCGGAACAGCTTGCGCGCCATCCCCGGCCGAAAGGCATCCTCATTGTCCATTGCGATCCCTTGACCAAAAGCCTTGACAATGCATCTGAGCGGTGGAGGTCTCCCGCTCTGACCGAGGAAGCGATGGCGATGTTCCTCCCTGAACTCTCCGGGCCGGGGGGGTCCGGCCGTGTCCCCATCCCCATCGAACCACCACTTGTCGATATCGCACTTCGTCATCATGGCCTGCTCATGTTTCTCGTCGAGCAAAACATAGCCAAAACACCGCACCGCCACTTCTTCGTAACCGCTTTCTTGGAGACGACCGAATGCGCGGCATTCGGCATTAAATGGCTCCATGTAATCGTAGAAGGTGCTCATCTGTTCGCGGCTTTTACAATCTACGTATTCCCCCGGGCCAATCCAGTTGTGGTCCCAAACCCATCGAAACTGTTTGCCACAGATCAGCGATTATAACTATCTCAATGAAGCGGAATATGCCCAGGTGAACTTACTACTTTCATTGCATAAATCTCCCCCAATATCTTGACTTTCACAACGATGGCGTGGAGGCCTTCTCCAATCAGTCCAAGGAACTCAATATTTTGTGGGCCATGAAAGTTGAATGGCTTCAGCTTGGGCCCTGGGCATTCTGGCAATGGAATTAAGTCATGATCACAATTGGGCCAGTCGGGCCACATTGTGAAGCTCCTTGTGGATGAAGTCATTCTGGACCAGAAACTGGGAGCAGAGAGTTTGAAAGTAAATTCGTTGTGACTGGAAAAGCAGGGAAAATGTTGGAAACTTAGTTTCTCCTTCATCTGCTCAATTGCGAAAATGTCCATTTTTATGAACTGCGAGCCCATGAAATTCGCTGACAACACATGTGTGATGCGTGATGGTATGTACCGACAGTTTTCTTTAGTCAGCAATCGCTACGACACTGCAATTTGCTATCTCGGCTACCAGACCACTGCTTTCGTGGGCACCCGCGCCAGCTGAGAAACGTTGCGGGTGGGTGGACAGTTGAGGGGTCTGGTCAATGAGACACGCAACTTTCATGTGTGCATTGCCGCTTTAACGCGCGCTAGACATACACCATGTCACCCTACCCAGGAACGTCACACAGCAGCTTATTGGTGAACAGGGGGAGTGCTTTCACATCAAGGCGGGCGGCACTGGCACACCATTCGGATCATCAGGATCGGCCCTGTCCCTGATCACCATGGGTTCAGGACTCCAGCCCATGGCTTCCTATGCTGCATGCACCGCGATTCATCAGCGAGGCGCCGTTGACTGCAGTGTGTGACGGCGAGAACAGAACATTGACACAAACATGAGAAGAAGGGGAAATCCTCTGCCTGCAGACGTTGCCGCGCAAGTAGCAAGGCAGTCTGTCCAGACTGTCCTGGAGCTTGGTCCTACTGCCGACAAGAAGTCTGCTTTCTCGACTGAGCGAATCGCCTGGACAGGTATGGTTGCTGCCCCCCGTTGCTGCGCGGAGCCAAAGCTAATTGCTGTCTGGTCCAACGGGACCAGCTGCTTTGCACAGGTCACGGCGTTCGCCATGGCCCATGGCAGCAGACGCCGGACATCTGAGACATCCGACTGGTCCACAGCATACTGACCTGTCCGACTCTATTCATACACCGCTGGCAGAGACGTCCTAGCTTGGATTCTGCTGCCTCTCCTGCTCTGCCCCATTCGATCAGCCTTATCCTCGACTGTGAGCCACAACGGTCGCGAATTATTTTTGGCCCCGGCTTCATACGGCCTCGCTGGCTTGATACACCAACCGGTCCTCTCTGCGGTTGCGTGCCGTAAACCCCTTCAAGCGCCGCGTACTGTACGTCCTTTTGAGCGCGGCTTTCCTATAAGACAAATCGCTGGCTGGTTGGCCGGATGGCTGGTCATCCAACACATGAGACTACGGATAAATTGACAACTTTCAGCGGACACGGGTAGAGCCAGCGACACAGCTGCGAATGTGCTCCTCTGATGAACCCTGGTGTTGGACGCGACCAAGGCCCATTGTGTCTTTGGTCCAAGTTGACCGGCGCGGATATGCAAAATGTTCCATGCATTGCTACAAGGCTTTGGTGTTGGGACCCTAGGCCACCGTGATCTGTGCTTGAAACTCCTTTGTTCCTCCCTCTCGAACCGGCTGTCCGCGGCCTGTATCAGAACAGCCGTCTTCTGGGGGATTCGGGGACAAAGGGATATCTGCCTGCGATGGCAGATATAACCCCGTTCAATGCGGACGTCGATGCAGAGGGAGAAGTATTCACACGTCCAACATTCTGGACTTCAGCATCTTAAACGCACTAGAAGTAATCGAACGCTCCATCTTCACAAACCACTTTCCTACAACATGAGCTCCAAGGGACCTTCGTCCTCATCAAGCGACAGCTCTGCCTCTCCGGGGAAAACAGCAGCTGGCCCGGGTCGGGGCTGGACTTGCTGTGAGTGCGGTCAAGTCACTTCCCTCCGCTGGCTGGACTGCGAGAGCCAGATATGTCGGCATGTTAGGTGCGAGGCTGGTGGCTGTCAGATCAACAAGAGGCCCGGCATCCTGGCGAGGCTGGGCTCCCTTTTTTCGGGCACTCAAAAGTGATGTGTAGAAATCTAGGTCTTCCTCTTTTTCCCGTTTGCACGAATGCATTTTCATCACGAGGTGCGTATAGCCGTTTGGCCTCGAAATACATATTCAATGCATCCTAACGTTCTTCCCCATGTGCAACCTTCAAACTCCTGCGACTGCTCAGTATGGTGAGCACAGGCATCAAAGTGATGTCGTGATAACCCATGTCCACAGTTGGCAAACTTGGTGTGCGAGCATTCTTTCGGGATGAAATTCTCGAAGCTCGCGACCCTACGTGGTCGGGCCGTGAAATTCCAGGTCGGGGGCTCAACCTCGCTGTCAAGCATGTGTGCCCGCCAGTCCACATTCGGTAAGTGACAAGCCGCCCTAAATTCAGCTGATGTACTCTGTACATCACACGTAAGATTCATGAATGCAGAGTTGGGTTTCTGAGCCAGATCATTTTCTTTCTGACTGTCTGGGTCTCGGAGAAAAGATGAACGAACAAAAGACTCTCCAAGGTCGGGAATCGAAATTCCCCTCAGCCAGTGAGTTCGGGCCGTCCACGGGTGTCATCACACTATCTACAACCTGCTGAACTCTAATCCTCAACAAGCGCATGTCAAAAGCTTCCAAGGCTTGTGTGGTCCCCAAAATTCGGAAAGGTGTTTCCGAGGGCGCCACGAAACACTGCGCCAGTGAGAAGCAAGCCTTGATGTTTCCCTTCCGAGAGAATCAATGCGCTCCGAGATATATTCTTCGCCCTGTGATTCACACGTGGGAATTTCAGACAGCATGAACAATGCAGAGCACCGCAGTGTGTATTTTCTGCGCAGTGTCAGCGTCACCTCGGAAGGGAAGCTCTTTCACTTCAAGTTTCAAGTTTCATCGTAGGAGCTTGTTCATCGCGAGTTGCGACAGGCTGCAGACTGGTCCAAGGACGAGACGAAGTTTGCAACCAACAATTCGCATGTTGACCCCAGATACCGTCTAAACGCCGATTCAAATGGATCCTACCCAGGTTCCCAATCAAGAAGTGTAAGCGAGTGGTGTTTGCGGTCACGATCCCCGTGATCGTCTGCCGAGAGCAGATCATAAACACACCGCAGTGCCGCTCTTTACTGTAGGCGCGGAGGATCGACGAGCGAATATAGGGCGACAATCTCGAGGATAAACAAGCAACGTCATACAACGGGGCAATACTATCGTCGATATCGCAACTGTTGTCGTCGTGCCCCTGCCAAGAATGCGTGAACGACACTGAGTATGCATGGAGGAGCAGCGGATGCCCGCCTTCTATTGGTGTAACCGCATTTTGGAAGGGAGTGGCGTCCATGCTTTTCGTCCCAAATCATACAAGCACATGCTGATGTTTGTGTATGGGTGTATAGAACAAGTAGTAATTCATCGCGTCCACGCCTTACAAGGTCGTCTTCCACAAGGGTGCCGACGACAGTTTGGACGGATGATGGAACCCGAAAGATGGAGAGTGTCCCTCCGACGCCAGCATATATATATATTGCATCCCCTTCGTCTGATGAAAAAGTTTCTGTTCCAGTCTCATTCCCCTTACCTGTCGCCCATCTTTTCTTTCCTCAGGTCTCCATCGTTCGTCAGACTCGACCTTCAACGCCAGGCACTCGTTCTAATTCAACCCTTCAATACAAGTCCTTTCGTATAACGTTCAGAAATCAAAGTTCGCCATCAGTGTCATCCAATCAAACACAATGAAGACATTCGCAGCTATCACCACTCTCATCGCCACCGCTGCGGCCCACGGCAAGGTGACTGATCCCGCGCCTCGCGCCGCGGGTGATGCGTTCAAGGCCGCCTGCGGTGCCCAGATGTTCAGCAATGTTGCCTCAGGTAAGCCCTCACTCTCAAATGGGAACCCCCCCCCCCCCGGCAACGCACGGCGACAACGCATTAATCATCATCTCACCGGTCCGCTGACCCATCCATCCATCCCTACAGACCCCGATGGCAACCAGCAACAGCTCGAGCAGATGATCAAGTCCCAAAAAGACTTCGACCCCACCGCCTGCGACCTCAGCCTGTGCAAAGGGCTGCAGTTCGCCGACAACGCGGCCAACATCCAGCAGTTCACCGCGGGCCAGGTGCTCCCCATGACGGTGGAGATCAAGGCGCCGCACACGGGCACCGCCAACGTCAGCATCGTCGACACCAAGACCAACAGCGTCATCGGCACGCCCATGATCGAGTTTGCCGTGTACGCGAGCAACTCGGCGGGGATCCCCGAGAACAACACCAACTTCGAGGTCACGATGCCGGATGTCGGCGCGCAGTGCGCCACGGCGGGGGACTGTGTGGTGCAGTGGTGGTGGGATAGTCGGGACGCGGACCAGACGTATATGAGCTGTGTTGACTTCACTATGTAGAGGAAGGGCGACGACGGGTGGTGCTTCTGACTTCTCGGCGTTGGGAGGGGCGGAGGGGTACTATGGAGTTGGAACAAGTGTAAATTGGGCGAATATGGTTGACTACAAACAGATACCTTTAGTGCTAATGTGAAAACATATTCTAGAATCACCTCAAGCTGCAAAATCCTGGACTGAGTGCCTAATCGCTATGATCTTGAGATGACCTGCAGGGCTTGTGGACGAGTCTGTGCCGGATGGTGTGGACATCTACCTGGGTAGCGACCTCACACTGCTCGCGGCCACCAAGCAGAGCATTCGCAAAGCAACATAAGAGGCTAGAATATGATACATCTGCTACCTTCTAGGTAGTGCCGAAGACGAAGTTTCCCACAGTGTCTGTTCAAATCCCGAAAAAGTGTGCCTAGAGTTTCAATACTGACAGCTATGTCCATGGTCCTAGATGGAAGTTGATGTTGCTTTTTGTGGCCCGCCGTTCACACTTCATGGCCAACAAAATGGCCAACATTAAACTCGGCTTCCCGGCGGAAAGTTGCGAGAGGGATCGTAGTTACCCCTACTGACCTGCTTGCTGCTCAACAATATGAGTATGACACTACTAGATGAAGGATTCAAAGTAGAAGTGAAAAAAAATTGAAGACAAAAATCGAGTCTGTGGGAGAGTGGAAGTGGCGTACTTGTGGTCCTCCCGGTGGTCAAGCTGAGCTCTCGGACTTCGGAAGGGCGGCAGTAAACGACGGTGCTTGTTTAAGCCACTATTCGCACCGAAATTTGTATAGCAAAAACACCAGCTTCGACGCTGCTCGATTATAGTCAGCTATAAATATTGGTAAATTCGTTTACAGACTTACAAAATCATGCAGTCCGATCTAAGACCCATGGCGATGACTTCCCCTAGGGGCGAGCGGGATCATCCCGAAATAGCCTCCTCCGGCCCACAAAAGGGGTGGACGCACAAAACTAGATTTAGTCCTTCCAAACTCAATGAAGACAGCGCATGACACCTGGGCATGCAAGTCATTCTCGGCAGCAAGCGACGTGAACTTCAATTGTTGTCTACTGTGATAGTAATCGACCTCAGAGCTGGGGAATGTTGCGTCGACGGTCGTCGTTCGAAAGAACTTTTAGAAGGCCGGAACTTAGAACCGACATCCGAACCACCCTGCCGAGGCCCCACAAGGCGTCGTCGTTGTCTTCGTCTCCATGCAGGGCCCACCTTATTCGCGATGGAATACGGATACTTTCCCTTCGAAAGAATCACTGCAGAGAGCGGAAGGATCTGTCGCTTGTCTAAATAGGAGATGGATCGTCATCCTGGCCCTGCATCCGTGGCCCGAGAAAAGTGGATGCTGCATGGGACGACTCACCGACGAGTCACCGTTGACGCGGAACATCAGCCAAGCCCCTTTAAGCTTCGTCGCCCAGGACCCTCAGCCACGCACGAGGGACTTGTTCCTCTGGGCTTCGTATAACAAATCTCTTTTCTTCCGGCCCTGGCGTGTGTCAGCTGTGAGACTTCATGCAATGAATAGCTGACACCAAATCCTCACCAGCCTCCACCCACTCGGAGAGAACGACAACGCACCACCACCGCCCACACCACGCGATGTCCTCCTCCTCCCTCGTCCGGCTGCTGTGCCTCAGCACGCAGCTCCTCGCCCTCCTCGCGCGCGCCGAGTTCGTCTCCACAGACTACGACGCCTACAACGCCGGCGTGCTTGGCCACCGGCCGCAGCACACCTTCTTCTCCAGCGCGGAGCGCGCCCCCGTGCTGCAGATCAACACGTGGAACAAGACCGCCGTCTCCGGCTCGGGCTCGCACATCTTCCTGCGCAACGACGGGCAGCAGGAGGCGGACCCGGCGTCGCCTCTCGTGCTGGCCGCAAGCGACCTCAGCGCCGTGTACATGAACCGGTCGTTTGAGAATGTGTTCGGTACGCGGGTGCAGGAGGACCGGGGCCAGCGGTACTTGACGTTCTGGGAGGGCCAGAAGGGCGCGGGGATCGGGAGCGGGTATGGGCTCGCGTTTGACGAGAACTATCGGCTGCGGTATAGGGTCTCGGCGCAGGGGCTGAAGAGGCATAGCGATTTGCATGAGTTTGCGTTTACGGGGAACGGGACCGTGCTGGTGACTGGGATTGATACGGTGGAGGTGAGTACGGAGAGCTGGCCGGGGTGGAGGGGGAAGAAGAGGTATCCGATTCTGGACGTCGTGTTCCAGGAGATTGATCTGGAGACGAACGAGGTGCTGTTTAGTTGGAGGGCGACGGAGCATATTGATCCGATGGAGTCTTATGAGCCGATTGCGCGGAACTGGGATACATATCACATGAACAGCATCCAGAAGGCAAGCGTATCCTCACTCAGCGTCTCATATCTCAAACCTCTCTCAGGCTCTCTCAGCTGACCATCCCATCTCTTCACCCACCACAGACCGAAGCAGGCAACTACCTCATTTCCATCCGTCACACCTACACCATCCACCTCATCTCCGGCGCCACCGGCGACATCCTCTGGACCCTCGGCGGCAAACACAACGACTTCCTCGAGCCCGTCCCGCCTCCCGCGCCCACCGCCCCCGTCCTGTCCCTCGCCTGGCAGCACCACGCGCGCTTCGTGCCCAACACCAACGAGACGCAGCTTACGCTCTTCGACAACCACGTCAAAACCACCTCTCACGGCACGTGCACGCCCGGCTCGTGCTCCCGCGGCCTGCACGTCGCCATCGACACCACCGCCTCTCCGCCGACGGTGCGCATGCTCGCCGAGTACCAGCATCCGGCGCGGCTGCAGGCGCAGAGCCAGGGGAGCCTGCAGGTGCTTGGCGCGGACGAGTCGGGAGCGTTTGAGCGGGTGTTTGTGGGGTGGGGACGGTGCCCGAGCTTCACGGAGCATGATGCCGTTACCGGGGAGACGCTGTTGGATGTGCAGTTCAGCCCGTGGCATAGTAGGGAGATTGTCGATGCGCTGGATAACTACCGTGCGTATAGGATGGATTGGGTTGCCGAGCCGTGGTGGGATCCGGTGATGGCGCTGCGGCTTGGCGAGGAGAAGCAGAATGAAGAAGGCGGAAGTAGCAGACTCATGGATGTGTTCCTGAGCTGGAACGGCGCGACGGAGGTGCGCGAGTGGGCTGTGCGCGGGCTCTTCAACGACACTGGGGCGGCGCACGCCAGAGACCAGGCGCCCGTGCTGGCGCAGGGGAAGCGCTCGGGGTTCGAGACCAGGCTGAATGTCTCGCTGGAGAGCGACAGCGGGCTGCTGTATCTGTGGGCTGAGGCGCTCGACGGTGAAGGCAATGCTATCCGCGGCACGGAAGTTGTGGACTTTGAGGCGGTGGTGGCGGCGGGCGGGAACTTGACCATAGGCGGACTGCCGATGGCGGACATCGAGGACTTTGAGGCGTTGATGGAGGCCACGCTCGCGGCGGGGCGGAATCGTGAGACGATGTGGCGGTGGTTTGTGCTGGGCGGGGTGGCGCTGGGACTTGGTCTGGTGGTGGTGATCGTGAGGGTTGTGGTGAGGAAATATGAGGCTTATGACCGTTTGGATGCGGAGGACTTTGATTTGGACGGGGAATCGGATATGGATGAGGAGGAGGTGCCGGTGGGTCTGGACTTTTTGCCTGAAGGGGAGATATTGGAGCCGTGGCAGGACTTTTCAATGATTGCGCCTAAGAAGAGTTCGAAGCGGCGGGACTCTCATGATAGCTGAGGGTACCCAGGGATCTATCGAGGCAGCATAGCGAGTGTGTATACTATGATTATGATTTAACAAGGCGCTCATCGTCTAGATCGCTAGGAGCTACAGTGGTTTTCGGTGATTTAGGAGTCTGCCTTGTGCGGATTGTGATTCACGCGCCCAAATGCTTGCAGAGCAGCTCCCTCACCCAAGCAGAACATTGTGGATTCTGAGGCAACGAATTGATAGCAGGCTAGGACGTGACGGCTACGGCTCAGGAGGATTGCTGGGAGTGTTGGATACCTTGACGATGCATGCAGGTGCCGCTCGGGACCAGCTTTGGCTGTAAGTAGGCAAAGTATATCGATTTCCTCCCACGTCCCCTTCCATGGAGGTCGAACAAGCACTGACGAGGAAGCGCAGACAAGTGGCACTGAAGACCCACAATCTGGCGATATCGTTCATCTATGTGAGGTGAAGGGGCCAGACTGGTGGCTCCCAGTTCCCAGTCGCTGAAGGGCTCGAGCACTCCCGTGCACCCCGATCGGTGTGCTTAAGCCTATACTGCCCCTCGACTACCAAAGCTCTCTACGACGGCAGGACCATCTCGCACTTCACCCGCTGCAGTCTGAAACCCCAGTCTACGTTCCTCTTCAGCAATGGTAGATCGGCCGAGACCCAGCCACCAGCAGGACTTGAGCATGACGCCTCCACCCGGGCTACAGATTATGACAATCGCCTCTGAGGCGACGATACCTCGTTCTGTGCATACTGGAGAGACGGTACTGGCAGTTATGCGAATGGCTTCATCAGCAACGTCCTATCACGCCTGTCAGCTACCGTGCGCGTTTTGCACAGACCGGAAGCACTTACACCCACTGTCGCAGTGCGCCTCGTTCGCGTTGGAAATCGTCAGTGCTACAACGGGTGAACGTGCAATTGTACTCTGTACGGAGAGTTGTCCGACGAATTCATACTGTACTTCCATCACCATCGCCATTTCCCTCTCCCAATACCAGACCTAAGCACTCTGTACACGCCAACGACGGTGTCCTGAACATCCCCGCGGGGAGTGACCCAAAATATCAACAGTCTGATATGATGCATCACATCAGAACCATATCAGGGCTCCGATATCCAAGATCCAGACCTTTTTTTAACCCAAAAGACAGCGGACCCTACGCTCAAAGACATCGGACGACTGAGGATCCGGGCGAGGCACCAAGAGCAAAACCAATCGCGCGAAGCGACCTCACAGGGAAGGGTACGGCAACCCGACAGGGCGGTTGAGTCGACAGAGACGTGATGAAACAGGCGGCCCGACCTATCAGCGGGCGGGATGCGGGAAGATGGAGGGGAGAGTTTCACGGTTGTTGGTGTATCAGGAGACCCCACGGGCCAGCGATCGACATATGGCCTTTCTAGCTTCTTCTATTCTTCCGCCGTTATTGTCCGTCCCAGGACGGGAAATCTCAGGGGAGCACCATGGTTGACTGGCAAGTGGCGGGCAACGGTTTGGGTGATGCTGGACAGGCAAGGCTGGCAGGCAAGGCAGGGCGGCACTGCAAGGAGCTAGCTTTTTGGGACTCTGTTTGATCATCTTGCCTTTTAATTTCGGCACACCTCCCTGACCTCGTGGCTTGGAAGATCAGTAGTACTAGGAGAGAGGCCTGATGTCAGACAGTCAAAATGGAAACCAATTGGCCTCTTGGAGCAGGGTCTGCGAAGTCACAAGGACAGGGAACATCTTGCGATGGTTTTCTTGGAGCCCCTGCAAGCTGTGAATGCTCAAGATGCACCAAGAAGGTCCAAGCTCGCGAAGAAGTAGCAAGGTAAGCTTTGCACTGCTTGTCTGTGCTTGACTGTATCAAAACAGTCAAGATTCTGAGTAAGGGCTGTGCGGCTCCAGTCGCAAGTTCTGCGTCGACTATCTTTGGGACGCATCTACTGTATAGCATCGACAGCCTCAGGGAAGACATTGCAAGAGCCTTGTCGTCTGACGCCATCGCGCCACAGTGAAGAAGAATCTAGGGATTGAACGTGAGCCAAGATTATCTCGGGTCTCAGCCTAGTCCGCGTTTTACCGTCTACTTTTTATGATGGTGCATGACAGCATGAACGAACCGCAGACCTGATGAACCAGGAGCCAATAGTTTGGACTAGGGTCTTATCACAAAGACGACACATCTGTGTGTCGAATGATTGTTTTCCTACAGTCAAGGTCAACTTGCTGTTTGACAACCAGTCCGTAACAACTGGTAGACCAGGTCTGAACGACGGGATAATACCGGTATTTTCTGCACAGCACGGATATCCTCTGTATACGGTAAAAGAGTTACCTTGTGTTTTCGCATTATGCTCTGGCACGTTCAACAAACTTCGTATGACATGACCTTAATCTGTTCATCTCTCTTCGGCATATAAAAGTGTTTTCAGATGCATCGACAAAGTTCAAACAAAGTTAACTGAAATACGTGGTTGAGTTCAGCTGGAGTTGCAAATGGCTCTCGAGCAGACCCCAAAATTTCCCCACGACCCGGCTCTCTCATTGGCCGAGTATCCCGGCCGCTAAAATAGCGCCGGGGTATTGCGGCTCAAAAGCTTGCTTCCACAGCATCGCCAAGTCCCAAAAGAGCAAAAAAAAAAAAAAGTCAACTCAAATTTCACGACGACAACCGATACCAAACCAACGGCACCCCCAACGTCAACGACTGTATCGCAAGAAACTTACCATCAGCTTACCCTTTCCCACACTCACAACAAAAAACCACAGTCTAAAGATGCATCTCATGTGCAACGCAGACCCCATCACGGGCAAGCGCGTCTACACCCTGCAGAAGGTCCTCGAGGGCAAGATCACAAAGTCCGCCCACCCCGCGCGCTTCTCGCCCGACGACAAGTGGAGCAAGCACCGCGTGCTGCTGCGCAAGCGCTTTGGGAAGCTGCCTTCCAACTCTGGTATGTATTGCCCTGTCTCGCCTTCCCTTGCCTTGCCTCGACCTTGCCCCTTTCTCCCCCTGCCCGAACAACGAGTGCTGACAGCGTGTGCGCGCGTTTCGCAGTGGACTCCGACTCGAGGCCTTAGACGATTTTCTTCGGGACGAACGGGATGTGCCCAGCGAGGGAAATTGGACACTCGGCGGCATTTGTTTGAAGGGTCGTCCGCATGCTACAAATTCAAGTTCATCGCTCGAAATGGCGCGTGTGGGTGAGGGCTTTGGGAACCCTCGACGCAAACAGCAATCATCACTGGAAGGGTACGACGAAGCCCCTTAATATCGGCGCACGACTGCTCCGGCCACCAAATGGACATGGTCTGGGGGAAAAGGGACTGGCTGTTATAGGGCACCATGAACCGGGACTGTGGGAGATCATCGTCGTCGATGTTGTGCTGCTGTGTCACACTTATTAGGCCAAGGAGTTACGGCGTTCGCTGGTTGGATGGATGGACCATGCATGCATGCTTAATTATGAAAGCATACCTATCTGTGTAGAAACAGACAAAAAACAGAAGTAAGAATTGTTTCCGCAGTGCATGTTGCTGTGCGCTGTCAGGCTAGTGGGATGTGAAACCTTCCGTTGAAAGAGATCATGTGCATCTTCTTTCGTCCGTGAGCTTGGCAGACGAGCATCATCCTGTGCGAAACCTGGTCATTTCCACCCCATGTCGCAATGCGCCAAGAATATCTACGACTTTACGTGCACAGTTGGAACTACCTGTGTTGGCGAAAGGGTATCATTTTCTAAATTTAGCAGTGCCATCGTCTATCTCGTCTTCCTGGCGTTGACATTCCGCCCTGCACCAACTTTGATCCGTCCCTGCCCGCCTGGCCGATGGCCACTGAGCAGATTAGGAAGATAGTCCTCGTCCATGATATCCCTGGCCCGTGCTCTGCGGTCCTCATCCGCCTTGCGCGTGTACTCCTTCTGATCCTCGGCGAGGATCAAATTCGCACCCCAGTGGTTCTTGCCGCCGCCCTGCACATTGGCCAACTTGCCGTTGGCGCTGCCGTGCGTCGCCTTGGGGATGCTGTACACATTTCCGCGCTTGTTGTAGACAAAGTTCTTCTTGAGGTGCAGCTTGACCTGCCCCGACGAGTCGGTCGAGCAGCTGACCCGCGTGAGCGTGGCGTGCCCGCAGCGGGGGCAGAACTGCCGCTCCATCTTCTTGGTGACGGTGAAGCAGCCGTGGCAGCGCAGCACCCAGGTCTTGAGCTGTCTGATGCGTGCCAGGCCGGAGGGGGAGACAAGGCTGGGTAGGTAGGCTTTCGATTAGCGAATTCTGACGGGTGATCAGTTCGGTGGGGTTGGATATGATACGCACTTTAGGTTTATGCGCAGGGCAACGTTCTGCATGGCAAAGTCTGAGGTGAGCAGGGCAGCCTGGAGTGTTCCCTGGATGGACGACTCCTTGGGCCCTGCCGCGGAAGCATCCTTGGCCTGCTGCTTCTTGAGGTTCGAGGGGGTGATCCAACCTTCATCATCATCGTCGTCTTCGTCCGATTCTTCCTCTGCGGGAACACCCGTAGCATCATCTTCTTGGCGAGGTTGCTCTGCCACCGAGGAGTCGTCCAAGTGGAGCTCCCCTAGGTCGGTCTCGAGTTCGGCCACCTCGTCCTGGTCAGCCGGTTCTAATGGCGTGACATCTGTGCTGGGCTCTGTTGGGAGATCCTCGGCGGTAGGTGTGGGTTCCGAGGAAGAGGACGACTCCTGGGGAACGGCTTCCGGTGTGGGCGCAACCGCGGCCTGTGGCTGCGCGGCTTCACCATCGGCTGGAGCAGGCGTGACTGCATCCTGGCTGCTGGGGACGGGAGGAGAGGGCGGCTTTCCGTTCAGGGTCTTCTGGTTTGGCTCCTTTCGAATCCTCCAATCACCTCCATTACGCTCAAGCTCGAGCTCGTAGGTTAATGCCAGCAGATGGATATCGGGCTTGCTGAGTACCTCGAGATCGCCGGTACGTCTCGAGAAGTCGGTTATGAATTTGATCGAACCAGGCCGGGGGTTTCGGAGGGTCAGGAAGGGCAGCAAGGTGGTCTCTACCCTGGACCGAGTGGCTGCGTCCTGGTGAAGAGGATCGACAATCAGAAACGATTGCCAAGAGGAAGAGAAGGAAGACAAGCACAGTTCCCGCGGCTGCAGAAAGAGCCGTGCGCTAGTGTGCTGCTGGGGAAGACTCACTTTGATTTCGGAGAGAACGGAAGGAATGGTGTAGAGATGATCGGCCTGGGATATCAGGGTCGACGTAGATGGCTCGTTCTTGATCAGAGGGCCGGTGTCGACGACAAGGCTGTGGATGCGCTTCTGCGGCGGCTTGGAGGGTGCAGGCGTTGGAGCATGTGCTGGTGCAGGTGCTGCCGGGGCAGCTTGTCCTTGTGTCGCCATGGCGTCGGGGATTGCGAAACTAAGGTCGCTTTCACTTCCCAGACTGGCAGAGAGAGCGGAGAGAGATGTGTCGATATGTGCCTGGTCGTTGTGGTCGTCGTCGTCGAGGCGATTCATACACTGTCGGGCGAAACGTGAATGTGAGACTCTGCGTGGTCGAGCAGCGTTTGGGTGCTACTGTAGAGTCTTGGAGTGATGGAAAAGTTGTGTGTTATCGTTATCAGCGATAGAGTGTCAAGACAGGGGTCAGTCCTGGATTCACAGTAGTGGACCGGGATATACCCCGCCGACCCACCGACCCGCCTCCACATCGCTTAGAGTATTATGTAAGCCCTATGTTGAGCAGCTTTTGTGGACTCTCGATCTGTTTCCACTTTGCATTTCTCCAGACTTCATTTCTGGCACGTGCAGAACGAACGTGTCAATGTCAACGGCAGTGACAGCTTTGTCTGGACTATGGACGATCCACTGATCCACAGCTAACGTCTTGCCTTCGCTGGTGTAGGATGTAGGACAGGACTTCTTCATCGTCATGTCTTTCTTTGCTGCTTCCATCTCTCATCGGCATTTGACTCTAAATTTAGTGCTTGTACCCGCATCGTCTCGTCTCTACATTTCTCTTGTCGTCTTGTTGACCGAGGGTACGAAGTATATCGTCAGTGACAATTCCGCCGAGGGTCATAGCGTATTGCTTGCTTTCGCGTATCTCTCGACCCCTGGCTCACTACCCTCTCGTCCGATGCCAATGTAAACATGGAACAAATCTGGCCATTCAGGCGGTCGAGAAATCCCCGTCAAGCTCACCCGGCTGTCCAAAGGCTAGAATCTCCGGAAGCTGCCAAGCCGCTTGCATTGTTTCCAAAACACCTTTCAGGCGGTTGATCGACACCCATGTTACGAAGTACCGACCCCTACTGCCCTACTACAAGCCCTGCGACTGCGACCCTCGAACCTCGAACCTCATTACTTTGAGTCAGCAAGATGTACTTCAAGGACTTCGCAACACAGCAGCGGCTGCAAGCGACCCTGTAGGCCCGGCCTTGACTTCAGAATTCATTCTGAGGCTCGGCGCACGGGACGGCTTGACTTTTGCTACAGCCTACGCTACATGTAAACATGCTTGCATTTCGACGCGCACGCGGGTGGCTACTATCATGCCAGACAGTCGCCCGTACCGAATCTGCGACCTGGGTGTGCCACGACACACAACCGCTTACACCAAAGAAGCAGTGCCCTCCCACCCCTGGTACATGGCCGAGGGTCTGGTTCAAATTGTACTCCCAATCAGATCTCGCCAGTGCCTGCGGCCTCCCGGTTGGGAACATGCTGTCACTGTAGTACTGTGGTGCAAAGAACCTTGAAATGCCCAAGCGGTTCCAGCATCTCCTCCCTCCGATCCAGCGGTTGGGAACATGCTGTCACTGTAGTACTGTGGTGCAAAGAACCTTGAAATGCCCAAGCGGTTCCAGCATCTCCTCCCTCCGATCCAGTCGCATACTCCCAGGAGAGATTCCTCGCCGATCAACCTCCTTGGCTGCTCCTTGCTCCCACACGTTCCGTTCGAAAAACCTCACCGATACTGGTGTGGTTCTAGCTGCAGGCGACCGAATGCAACGGCCACAACCCGATGCATTGCCTCTTCGTCCGGCGGCAAACACGTTGACGTATTGCTGTCGGATGCAGTACTGCACAGTAGGCAATACGCGTCGAGTATGCACACCGCAACACCGAAGCAACAGAGCGGTCGAAAGATCGAAACACGCCTTCCGCCGGCTCCTGCAAGTGCCGGCAGCCTGGTCGCATTGTTTCGGGGCTGGCGTTGTTTCTTTTCATGTCACCATGGCTCCCAGATTGCTTGTCTGTCCGCCCGGACGGGGCGACTGGGTGCCACCCACGGACACAACTACTCGCAAAGTAGACATCGAAGTTTGCCTGTCAATGTCTATTTGTGTTTCCCCTTGTCACACCAGTTGCGCGAAACGATTGGACTCGCCTTTCGCTTGGTTGAATGGCGAAGCGCGGCCACGAGAAAACTGGCTTAGATCTCTCCTGAAGCCACTTGTACCAAGCGCTACACCTTGATATGTTAGGGCGAACCACGACCCCTCGACTAGCGTCGGCTTGGATTAGTCCCTGCTTTTTGCTTGCACCGGTCTGCTCGCTTATGAAAATGTTTGCTGGTCTAGAAAATCAAAAAGCGACGGTTGTAAAAATGTGGAAATGAGGCCATCTGCTCCTGGATGATACACGTCTCGACGTGGTCCAGGAATGCCCGCCATCTTTGCTCCCATCCTCCTTCCCCAGACCCCACAAGGCTCCCGCTCGTCTTCCATTGCTCTATTACTCTCCACCCAGGAATTTCCTGTTTCTTAGTTCCTCCCCTGGCGATCGAGGACGAACGTGCAGTGCCAGTACAAGACGGGGGTGTTCCCGACCTTGCCTCCCTCCCCATGCCGTCTGCGGTCTGAGATCCCCCCCCCCCTTGTATGCTGGGCGATATGATGTTGCATATCGTGCTTGATCGACCGATAATACTCGAGACATCTTCCTACTGCTCAAATATAGACGGTCGGTCGGTTCATTGGGACAGTGCTCCGACACACATCTGCTGAACTTGGCTAAGCTCTTTACGAACTCCTCCTTCAACCTGCTGCTCGGTCAGCCTTTGCTGCAACAAGTCCATTCGTTTGAACTAGAGTACGATACTCCGGCAGGTCCACCACAAAATCGCCACGAGAGCACCGAAGCTCCTATCGACAACAGGTCACGTTCGTCGATATAATTACTAGTCGAGGGAAGTTCATTGGTTCGACCGCGTGCGGTACCGTGACCGACAGAGACGAAATTCTAGCCCAGCTCTTGGTGTGGGTTACACAGGCTCCGGACTTGTGCGATACATTGCAACACCATCGCGAACTTTGTGAGCGACGACAAAGGATCTAGCAGGCGACGCCGGGGCGTACAAAATCAACTTTTTGTAAGCGACGACAAAGGGTCTTGCGCAGTCGACGACGGGGGCTCACACAAAGCTTCACGAGGCGAGTGGGACGGGTGTGGCCGTGTCGTTTTTCTATTGTTGGCACGACCCGGTTCCGACGTTGTTCGTGTTATAAGTATAGAACACGGGGACGGTGGATGGGTTGCTAGGGATCGAAGGTGTGAACTTGGGAGAAGCGTCGTCTCCCGTACAGTCTTTACCAGTCTCACGGTCCTGACGACCGTCTAAACACCATGCCTAGCTCAACGCAGCCAGATCTGGGCGAGCTCGCCCAGACGCTCATCACCACGCAGATGACCCCACAGGAGTCCTGGAAGGCCTTACAACTACTCTCCGTCACGCTACAGCAGTCTCAAACCTCATGGCCAACACTTGACCTGATACGATGCCACGCGAAGCTGAGTCGTTCTCTTCGTGAGGCGAACCCTTTTGGGGACTCGAACGAGTCGGTGGAGTTGGTCAAGGACACCGCACACCGCATCAAACACACATATTCCTCTATGGCGGAATTCATACCATCAACATCGGGTCCGGCACTCTACACAACAAACACAGACAAGTATCTCACCCACGGGTATCTTCGCGAATTCGTCAGCCAATTCTCGGTGCCAGTCGAGGTAGCGGAGTCAGGTCGCAAGCCTGTGGTATCGATCGCTCTCCCGAACGGCCCCCTCCTCGCAGCGGTGTGCATCGCCGTCACCTCTCACTACACCGCCGCGCCCATCAACCCCGCTGCCGGCGCAGAGCAGTTCCAGGCCGACGTTCTGCAAGCGGGGGCGAAATGCATCCTCACGACGCGCGAGGACTACGCCAAGCTGGAGCTGGGTGAGGATGGGTGGACACGTGACACCGACATCACGGTGCTACTGGTGGAGTTGACGGACGATATGAGGATAGAGATCACAACCCCCGCTGGTGCGCCCGTCTCGTCTGCAACACCCGCGCCGCCAAACGTGGCCGACGACATTGCGTTGATCCTCTTCACGAGTGGCACATCAGGAAAGAAGAAGGTCGTGCCGATAACGACGCACTCGATTGTTGCTGGTGTGGCTTTTGTGATCGAGTCTTGGGCATTGACGTCGGAGGATGTTTGCTTGAACATGATGCCGCTGTACCATGTGTAAGTTTCCCCCACTCTTCCGCTCACACATTTTGTTTGGGAGTGTTTCCACGCTAACCTTTTACCCAGTGGTGGACTGATCCGAAACATTTTTGGCCCCATCTTCTCGGGCGGCTCCACCATCTGCTGCCCAGCCTTTGATCCCAACTCTTTCTGGGATATGGTGGACACGACACTCCCCACCTGGTATTATGCGTCGCCGTCGATGCACTCGCTGATATTGGAGGAGGGAGCACACAGACCTGAGGCGCTGAGCCACAGCAGAATACGTCTGGTTTGCAATGCAGCTGGCGGTCTTTTGCCTTCCTTGGCGGTTCAACTTCGTGACACCTTCAACTCGGTGGTCCTCCCCAGCTATGGCATGACAGAATGCATGCCCATCTCCACGCCGCCGGTCGATTACAAGCTGGACCGACCAGGAACTTCGGGCATCAGCACTGGTCCTGAGTTGGGCATTTTCGATGGCGACTTCAACCCTGCGCCGATTGATACCGTTGGGCGTATCTGCGTCCGCGGCGAGCCTCTCTTCCCCGGGTACTTGCAGCCGGACGGGTCCATCGATCGATCTGCGCTGACTGAGGACGGATGGTTCGACACCGGTGACATGGGCAAGATGGACGAGGATGGCTATCTGTACATCACTGGCCGCAGTAAGGAGGTCATCAACCGTGGAGGAGAGCTCATCTCGCCATTTGAGGTCGAGAACGCTCTTGTCTCTGCGGGCCTGAAGGAGGACTCGCCCCTTTTCGGGCGCGTCACACAGGCACTGGCCTTTTCAGTACCGCACGATGTCCTGCAGGAAGTTGTCGGCGTTGTCATGGTTGTGCCTTCCGGTGTCCCAAGACCGGACCTGCGACTTGTCCAGAGCGCTTTGAAGACATCACTCCAGCAGGCCAAGTGGCCCACCCTCATCGTGTACATGGACGATCTCCCCAAGAAGAACAACAAGGTTCTGCGAATCAAGCTCGCAGAGCGACTCGCCATCCCCGAGCTCACAGACGACACTGCATACATCTCACGGCACTGGGAAGCCGACTGCCCTACACCAGACACGGATCTTTCGGTACCAATCCTTTGCAAGCCTTGCAACATCAACCTCAGCCTCGTCTGGAAGGAAATCGCCCTCCTGCTGCCCGATGGTGGCTCATTCTGCATCCGCATGAGCACCAAGGACAGGACCATCCGTGTCATCCTCGCCCCTTCCAGTCCAGACCGCCCTCTGCTGGACGACACCCTTCCGGACAACCTCAAGTCCAAGCTCAGCTCCAGCCTACCCGGGTACATGATGCCCGCAAAGCTGCAAGCCATCCAAGTTCCCCTCCCGGTCGACAGCAATGGCAACGTCGACGACAAGGTACTTCAATCACATCTCGCAGAAATCGATGCCTCAGGGGCAGCAGGTGATGCATCATCCACAGAAGGCAGGGTAGTTGCGGCCTTTGCCTCGGTCCTCAACATCAGCGCCTCCGAGATCGCGGTGGACGCAGACTTCTTCGACATGGGCGGCGACTCTCTCAAAGCTGGCAAGCTTCTGTCTGTTCTCAGGAGTGACTTCAGCCTTCACATCCCCATCGACGTCATCTTCCAGCACGGCTCCCCGCTGGCGTTGGCGGCTTACATCAAGGAGAGAGTGCCAGAGGGCAGCACACCACAAGATGAGGAGACCTTTATCGCCGAGGGCTGCGAGCAGACATACGACTCGACAAGGCGGTGGCTCATGCTCCTCCAGCTGGCGCCCATGGTCATCTTCTACCCCATGCGCCGCGCCTACCAATGGACCCTCTTCATGATGTTCTTGGCCTTTACACAGTCCTGGGTCACCACCTTCTCCGTTCCTGGCCGCCTCTTCAACCTCTCCCTCGCCATCCTCTTCGCCCGCTACGTCACCAAGGCGTGTGTGCCATGGTTCGGCATCGCAGCCAAATGGCTCATCATCGGCCGCTACAAGGAGGGCTTGTACCCCATGTGGGGCTCGTACCACACGCGCTGGTGGCTGGTGCAGAAGATCGTCGACATAACGGGTCGGGGCATCTTCGCGCAGACAGACTACACCAACGCGCTGTACCTGCGCCTCATGGGCGCCAAGATCGGCAAGAACGTCAAGATGCGCGGCTGCTCGACCGGCGAGTACGACCTCATTGAGATCGAGGACGGCGCTATCCTCGAGCGCTGCACGCTGCGGCCGTTCGCCGGCGAGCGCAACACCACCATGTACCTGGGCAAGATCCGCGTCGGGCGCAACGCGACGGTCGGCATGTCGAGCATCGTGGCGCCCGGAACGTGCGTGCCGGATGGCGCGTGCATTGGTGCGAACTCGTCGAGCTGGGAGGCGGATGCGGCGGATGAGTCGAACCGTGACTTGCTGCTGTCGAGCGTCCCTGGTGCTCACTGGGTGCTGGACTGGTTTGTTACTAAGCCTTTGGCCACGATTGGGTGGATGATCTCGCTGTTCCCGTGGTTCCTTGGGTTGCTTGGTCTGGTCATCACGGAGCCTGTCGACACCAGCACACCCGTCTACAGCATCTGTAAGTTCCCATTCTACATCACCGACCTTGTCTCATACCACGACTAACATGATATAGTGCAATGGTTCGCCGGCTCCAAGCGTGTGGGCTTCCACTACCTTGCCTTGGTGCTCCGAGTCTCATTGAGCCCGTTCATCTTGTTCGCCTTCACCCTGTTGATGAAGTGGATCATGGACTCGCTTTTTGGTGCGCAGAAGCCTGGCCCTGCTAAGGGTAAGAGCCAGATCGCCACGTGGCGCATGTCCTTCATCAAGTCACTGTACTCGGCCAAGAGGCTGCACGAGATGACCGAGCTCATGGGCCAGCACTACGAGGGTACCTCGATCGCCATTCGCCTGCTTGGCGGGCGTGTTGGCCGAAGAGTCTACTGGCCGGGCACTGGCCCGTCCATCGGCGACTACCACCTCCTCGACATCGGCAACGACGTTGTCTTTGGCTCCCGTGCTCACCTGGTCACTTCCGATGGTATTGGCTCCGAGCCGATCAAGGTCGGTGACCGGGCCATGATCGCAGACCGTGTCACGCTTCTTCCTGGTGTCACTATCGGCGAGAGGACGACTATGGGCTCTGGAGCGCTCACCAGACGAAACAAGCACTACGGTGACGACGGTGTTTTTGTCGGCTCCAAGAACAATGACGCTGTTGTCCTCAGCACCGGCTCCAGTGCAAACCCGGCGCGGAAGGCGGTCGAGTCCATCGACTCGCGCTTATCGGAATGGTCCGAGAAGGACACGGAGGCCTATGCCGAAAAGTACTCGTCTGATGTGACCATCACCGAAGTGAAGGGTGAGGACAAGGAGACCAAGTCCAAAGCCAACGAGCTCAGCCCCGACGACGCCTCGCCATTCGGCCGCGCCTTCTACCTTAAGCAAGCCTCCTTCAAGGTCTACGGCATGCCTACCATCATCCTCTACTCGACGGTCATCACCGTCTTCACAGCCTTCTACTGGAACGTCCCCTCCATCTCGTCCATCCAACTCGTCGCTCTGATTTTCCGCGACCACCACGACATCCTCGGCCGCGACAAGTGGTACGATCCCATCGTCCTCTACCTGCTCTTCCTCGTCTTCATCTCCATCCTCACCACCATTCAAGCCGTCCTCGCCACCGGCGCCGTCGTCGGTGCCAAATGGGCCCTTCTCGGCCGGCGCCAGCCCGGCAACTACAACTGGGACGAGTCGCCGTATTGCCAGAACTGGCAGCTGTACCTGACCATCGAGAAGCTGCGGCGCTACTGCTACCGCGGGCACGGCGTGCTCGGCATGCTGACGGGCACGCACTGGCTCGTGCTGTACTTCCGCGCGCTGGGCGGCACGCTCGGCGACAACTGCGCGCTGTTCGCCAACGGGCGGCCGTCGCTGATGTTCACGGAGCCGGACCTCATCACCATCGGCGACCGCACGGTGATCGACGACGCGAGCGTCGTCGCGCACATCAACACGCGCGGCAAGTTCGACCTCAACCGGCTCGAGATCGGCGAGCGGTGCGTCATGCGCAGCGGGTCGCGGCTGCTGAGCGGCGCGCAGATGAAGGACGACAGCGCGCTGCTGGAGCACACGCTGGTGATGGGCGGCGACGTGGTGGAGAGCGGGTGGACGATGCAGGGGTGGCCGGCGGACCGGTTCAAGGGCCGGCGGGTGTTGTTGAGCGGGGATGAGGAGCAGGAGAGGCTGAAAACGGCTGCGAGCAGTGTGACGGATGTGTCGTCGAGCGAGGAGGGGGATGAGAAGAAGATGGAGAAGTTGGAGGTGTAGGCGCTGCATGGTATTGTGTGCCCTGCCTGTTCATGAACAGACACACCAACATGCGACGGACACGGATTGCAGGACAACAAGCCTCAGGAGGCGTGAGATATCCTGCTACGAATGACGGAGGATAAGACACTAATTATCATTGGGCCGGGGAGACGGGTGCAGGCACAATCGGCGTTCGGCTTTTTCATCTCTCCAGTTTTGCTGTTTTATGATTCCCTTTGTGGCTGTCACTGTTTGGGGTGGCCTCAAAAGTACCAGGCCAAACAAATACTTTATCTTGCTGCTGCTGGTCACCGCTTAGATTGTGGTGTAGATAATCATTTGCCATTAGTGTTTCATGCAGAATACGAAGAGCCTCTGGGAGGCATCCCCCTACCCTTCCGTCTTGTTTCCTTCAGCTGCGTCTTTGCAGGCTTTACTACCGTGAGAACAGCCTTTGTTGGTCCACTAGGGTACAGGACATGACGCGGCCTCAGGGTATTTTTGTGGTCTTCAGAAAACGGACCCTTTAGCTGTGGTGGGTGACGGGTCACTTAGGCTGGTAGGTACTTCTTTGTGCTGTCGACCTCACCTGTGCAGCTAGAGCTCTGATGTGAGTCGGTGGGACCAATTGTGTGACCTGCAGGTGTCGGTCCTGCCCAGGCCCATCATTCTGATTTTGTCTGATCCATTGTTATACAAGCTCCACAATAGTTACATCCATGGTATCAGGCCCTCTTCCAGAACTCATACTGCAGCGGGATGTATATTGCCATGACAGCAACCATATAAGCCCCCAGACCAAAGGCAGAAGAATTGTCGCTGGTAAGTGCCGAGAATACCACAACAGCGACTCCCGTGAGCAGAATCCCAACGAAAGCACAGAGAAGAACCAAGAGGATGTTGAGCTTCTCATTGATTCGAATTCCATATCCCAGAACGGGTCCTCGGGTGCCAAGGGGCCGGAACAAGCCCTCGTCAAGCTTCTTCGGCATCACATCGTACCAGAAGCCTTCGGTGTGCGGGCCATCTTTGCGCATGTGCCATATGTTCATAGTCAGGATCTCGGCGTCGATCATGGGCACTGGCGTGTAGAGATATCGATGATAGGTGAGTACGTCTTCCGGAGAAGGCCACTGGCCTGCTTTGAACTGGCTTGGGTAAGGGTCTTTGCCGCCACCTCGGGGTATTAGATGGAACTGTTTACGTTAGAATATTTGTAAGCAGTCGTTGTTAGAGTAATTGTGCTCACCCTGACAAAGTCGGCGGTATCGACTATATATAGCGGAGTCTCGAGGCCAAAGCTAGAAGTACAGCTCTTCAGCCATCCCTGTATCGATGGTTTCGACATCCAAGACGATATCCGTGTCCCCTTGAAGATCTGTTGTAATCGAGTGGCGAGTTGCCACCTGCGAATCCACGCAGGCACAAGCAGATCTATCGTCCAGTGCCCGTTTCGGCGCACTTCGTCGTACTGCTCAAGGATGCCTCTGAGAAGCTTCTCGTCGTCCTGGTCCTCCGAAACATCCAGGTATCGGAGTTCAGGCAAAGACTTATATGGCGTACCTCCGATACAGACAAGCAAGAACATCAGCCTGGTTGGTTTGCTAGAATGGGGACCGGGGGTTATGGTCGCGACTGCGCCTAGATTTGGAAGTGTTGAGGCACCTGGCAAGGGCTGGAGCATCGATGATGATGTCTGTAAGGGTTGCGTCGGGCGAACATGAGCCCGCTGCGGTGTTGAGAGAGGCGCATTACCGGACGCTGCAGTTTGCGACTGAGGATTGCCAGCATGAGGTCTCTTGGTGGCAGGGGCAGCCACATTCTCCATGATCCTCTGGCGGATGGTTTCTGCGCCGCCAGCCCTCAGTTCCTTCACGTCGATATATGTATGATGTCCACAGCCCTGTATTGATATACAACAGATTAGTTTGACGTGAGCAGAGCAACCTCGGAAGTCACTGAATTACAGGTCTTTAGTACGTACACATCGATACCAAACTCTTGTAGTCCCTTTGTTAGGTCCCCGAACCGCATTGTGACCCCACTTGTAGAATCGAACAGCCATTGATTCTCCGTCTCGAGGCTCATTGTTGTCAGCACTCAATAGATGGCGGGCAGGCGTTGGCTGAGTGTCCGCGGATCTCGTGGCCTTTGCCTTGGGTTTGCTATCTTTATAGGGATGCAGGAAGTTTCGCAATTGGTCTTTATACTCGGAAAATGCTGGACTAGCCATCAAGAAATCACCTGCGGCCTGCAGACTAATTGCGTTGACCTGCTGCCGACTTCCGCCGCCATCAGTATGCGAATTGTGATTGTCGAGGTCTTCTGGCTTTTTCATAGGAGGTTTGTCTGGGTGTCGTTTTTTAGCACCAAGTCTATAATTATAAGACATGCAATGGCACGTTGCTTACCTGCAGAATTCAGGGGCAAACCCGAAGGCCCTAACGCTGGTGTGTGTATCTTGGGCCTGTCGTCAGGCAGCACAGTTTCGAAAATGCCCAGAGAGAGCGCCTCCCGTCTGCTTCGAGGCCGGAAAAAGGCGACTGCCTCTCGTTGTGATGGTATTTGAGACCCTTGGACCATTCCCAGACAGAGAATCTTCAGCAGACGACGGTTGTTGCGGACGAATCGAGACGAGTGCATGACATGGCTGGCCTCAGTGTACAATTTGTTGAGTTCAGGATTACCAGTCAGTCTTGCAACCATATACTTCACGGCAGCCTGTCCGATGGAGTCGTTCCCGGGGTCCTTCGAGCCGATAGAGTCCGCCACACTCAAGATTGATTGTATCTCGTCCTCGTCTTCCGAGCCGGTGATCTTTGAGGCTGCCGAATTCGCTAGGTTCGCGAAGCCAGCGGGCCTTGTCATCACAATAACCTCCTTGTGCATCTTCCTTCCTGATCTGGATGAGAACCTTGGCAGGAAAGAGGTCGGGACTGTTGAACTGGGACCATTCCCTGTGCCTGAGCTCGACTGACCGTGTGAGACGCTGCTATGTCTCGCCCAGATAGACGGGTTAGACACTGTGTCCAAGCCATCCTCGGTTGCTATACCAAATGCTGTCGGAGTCGGTGGGCAGCTTGAATTCACATGCAATAGTGGGCTGTCCACCTTTTGCCGAGAATTTTGCTCCGAGACTTGCTTGGTAAATGCTTGATCACCCTCTCCCAAGTCGCCCAGAGTGATATCGTCCTGAACATCCACCTGGTAGCTCGTCAGTATCGCGTTATAGCAGCGCGTTTTAGACTTGTGGGAGGACAAATGCTGGATCAAGGGATATTTTTGTATGGATACTTACTGCAGCAAGAGTCGAAGTTGATAACTCACTCATTCCCTTGACCCGATTGTGCATTGCTTCAGCCGCAAGCGCCTCAACTTCCTCATTTTTCAACACCCGTAAAATGATGACAGAGTCACCCTTGATCTCAAAATGCTCTCCGAGAAGAGCTAGGGACGAAGTGTCTATCAAGTCAAGGGGGATTTCAGTCCAACGAGCACCAGCCGGTATGCCTTCGCTCAAAGTACCAGCTAGATCATCTGAGTCTCTTTGCAGTTGTAACTCTTTTATCCTACGGTTATGGAACCAGTTCTAGACTCCAGTGTCAATTCTTGACTTCACGATATACGGGCCACATGCGACTCACATCGACATTTAGAGTAGCGGTGCTCAGTTCTCCTGCCAGATGGTAGATGCGACTATCGCTTGGTCTCTGAGTCTCATCTGTGAACACTTGCTCGAGCCTCTCATTCTCTTCGACGGCGAGCTGGTAGTAGCTGTGAGCAGCACTTTGACGTTGCCGCGCAGTCCAATACGGTTGAAGATATTTGGACGGATCGAGAGAGGGGTCATGATGCGGTTTTGTGCCAGATTTGTCTTTCCTCGCCGTCTGATGAGGCTGATTCTCGACCAGGAGCTCACCAGGGGCTGGAGCGGTTCGCGTTACATACAACTCGTTTCGTCGAGTGAAGCTCGGCAGTAGTGATGCCAAATCAGTCCCTTGGACGTGCGTGCCTGCTTGCCCAACCCAGTCGACTTCGCCCATGAGAATGGGTATGTTTTCTTCCTTGTTGGAACTCTCCCATATTGTTGGATGCGACTCTGCCATGACTGCACGACGACGGGAGTGAGGACAGAGCGGAGGAGCGCCCACTGCATGAAGAAGACGGAGGGATCGAGGTTACGTGCAGCCAGGAAGACTGAAGATCAGGATCGTCTCGATAGCAGAGTATTCAACATGAGGCGACATCCAGCGTAACCAGGTAGACAAGGAGTCAAGGAATCGAAGATTCCACGAGATGCTGACCCGCCATCGACTCAGCCCTTGACCGCGGGCGTTTTGGAGTGCCTAAGCCACGTTGTGGACGTGTGGTTACACCTCGCTGCCATAGGCTCCGTTGAGAGAATATGCATAGTGGCTGATGAAATTTGCATTTTGCACGCGAATGACGGGTGCAGGAGCCCCGTGATACACGCATGTGCTTTTCTGGTCTGCAGTTCAATAATTTTGCGGGCTGACCACCATTATCGGATGCGAGCAGGTTGCTCTGGAGTAGGAGTCCACACATTATTGAAAACCACGATCGCCTCAAGAGTCTCGGAAAGGGCGGGAGGCAAAATGATAGTGCCCTGTGTGGTGTTGCATACAATGTGCTCTCCATCTGGCTAGTGCCTAGGTATTTCCTAGTAGGTATGCGTCAAAGACATTGACCACCTGGGCAGTCAGCTGTGGACTCCCTTACCAGACAAAGAGCCTTGCTCCTCTGCGTCTTTGTTTTGGTTTTGGTTTTTGTTTCGATATTTCCATCTACGACTGGTAGCTGTTGTAGGGCCGCGCAGATGCGCCCAGCGTCCCTCGCCAGAGTACACGATCTTGTAGCAGCCGCGTACCCCATCCCTCGCAACAGCTTTTACAGCCACCGCTTGGGTTTTTGGTCCGCCTCGCGGCTTCGCGCATAGTAGGTTGCAGTTTTCGTGCCTTCGCTCTCCGTCATTTGAGTGGGATGACCAACCCTTCGATAATTACCACAATTTGTCTCAAAAGAATAAGTGTTGGTGATCGTCCAACAGATTAAATCGTGACTGAAGCCTTTCCACAAGTCTACAGGTACTCTTGGCCGTCTGCTCGGCTTCATGAGGTCCGGCACCAACAAACTACTGAGTGATGAATTCGATACACTAGACCCGTGTCCGGTAAGTCAAGCAATAAAATAGAATCAGACCGCTATTCTTGTTGCGAATATTACGCGGCCAAGCCTTTTAATGCTGTGAGCAGATACCAAGACGTTAGTGAGGTTAGTGGGCAGCCGTAGTGGACGTAGCCGACAGCTTCAGTAGCCCCTTCAGGGCATGTTTGACGCTTGCCAAGCGGCTGAAGGCTTTCAGGTGCCGATGAGTTGCTTCGGTTCGAGATCGTGCCTGGACCCTTCCGGCTGTCCATCGAATGCACTCCACCTGCGCCAGCCTTCCTCTACCTAGGTACCGTACTGGCTGTCTGCTACTTTCGGCCTGCAAACTCTCCTGAACTACCTCATTAGGAGGCTATGTGGCTCCAGGGCTTGGCCTCCTGCAGCACTTGGGGCAATTAGTGAGCTTTAAGCACCTGGGCACACAATCTAGCGTCCCTGGCCCACGATGGCGCCCCCCCACGGGCATCATTGGTACTGGGGAGGGTTATTCGATATAAAGGGCGGCATGTTCACATTCATTTACCTGGCGGACATCAACGCAGCCATCTTTGCCTGTCTCTGAAGAAAACGACCCGCAGCGCGCAGAAATTCTTTTGTGACCATGAAATTCTCGATCATATCGATCATCGCTGGCTTGGTGGCCTCTGTGTCAGCAGCAGACGAGACACCACTCGACGCTCTCGTCTCTCGTCAAAGCACGCAATTCCAATATTCGTGTACCACGCGTGGTGCGCCAGCTGACTTCAAGGCCTTCAACCGTGAGTGATAGATCTCTTTGATCCGAGCCACCACATCACTATGTAAACTCTGCCATACTAACTCTGATGTTCGGCCGCAGTTGACGGCTGCGCCGCACAGCTGTCGCTCCAGAAGGACCGCTGGGTCGGCGTGTCGTGGACGTTCGACGCTGTCTACGCAGACGGCAGCCGCGTCACGTACGCACCGTTCCGCAACAATGCCAATTTTGGTGTTAGTGATACATTTTATCCTTACCAGGGAAACAACTTCATCACGCGCTTTCCTTCGGATTCTCGATTCACTGCCGTCCAGTAAGTCTCCTATCCCGTTCAGGACCCCGTGTGCTTTGCTCAAGAGCCCCCAAAATGCAAGCCCTCTATCAAGACTGTAGGTACTAACTTTGCCCGCCAGCGAGTTCACAAACGTTTGCAAGGGCACACAAGCGCCCGTGGCCTGGTTCTTCAACGCAAGAGGTGGTTCTTGCGGCCCATCTTCCCCTTACACCAGCGGCCGCATAGCCGTGGGCAACAACGGCGCGGTCGTCTCGCGTCCGGCCCGGGTCACCGGCGTGTCTCTGCGCCGAGTCACCGATGCCGGCGATTTCGAGGCACGGTGGGCGGCTGTTGCTGGTGCGACAGGCTACTCAGTGATCGTCCAGTATCCCACGGGGGAAGACGAGGGCTACAACCCGTACTTCAATGTCAGGGGTGCGAGGATCCAGGCTGTAAGTACCTACTACATACTGGCCTCATGTTGGCGTTTCGAATCACGGTAATGCAAGGAAGACTAATAACTGGCGGCTGTGTAGGGAGCCACGAGCACGGTGATTCCCACCACCACCTTTAGGCAAGACGTTGCTCGGAAGGTTATCGTCCATGCTGTGAATGCTCAGGGAGTGTGGTCCGATACTCGTGATGTTCCGCCTGTCGAGGGGAGATTTTGAACGTCTTGGTAGAAAGGTTGGGAGTCAACACGTGGTTGTATAGATGGGGCTTGCTTTAAAATGTGTAGCTGGAGTTGCCACTTATCAGAGGTCTGTACTGAGTGCATTATTCAACTGTGGCTCGCGTCCATTTTAGCCACACTATTCGATAGAAATAGTTGTCATGAAGAGATCAATTCATTCCTAAATGCCCGAATGACAACTCGAAAAGTATCTGTTCAAGTGGAAAAACGCTCGATCATCATTAGACAGACAACGCTGCCGCATAGTCAATGTCCATGCCAACACCACCCGACAGACCATCACTCGGACTCGCATCCCCCAAGCCCACAATATCCGCCAGTGCCGGGTCGAAAAAGCCGCCATGACCCTCAACAAACGAGCCACCACTCTCGTCCACGAACCCCATCTCGTTGTTGAAATTGCTGTGCGAGGGGGACCGATCAACAAGTCCGCGTGGCGCAGCGTCCTCGGGGGACATTTGCTCCTCGATCATCGAGGCCTCGCCATCCGCAGCACCCAGGTCCTCCTCATGCCTAGAAGGCGGCGACACCTCCGGGTCGAAAAAGTCCGCACCCAGCGCCGCGTCCTCCCCCGCGACCCAGCAACTACCATCATCATGCTCCGCGGCGGCGGCCGCCGAGGCCGAGGCCATCGTCCCCTGCTTCCCCCCACCACCACCACCACCACCCCCAGCATGAATCCGCTTCTTCGGCTCGCCGCGCCCGGGCCCCGGGCCCTTCAAGCCCAGCGGCATCAGCGTCGCCTCCAGCCGCGCGGGGAAGTCCTTCTGCTCGGGCACGCGCCCGCTGCTCATGCACAGGTCCATGGCGACCGCGAGGCGCAGGTACGTGCGCGGCTTGACCGTCAGCAGCTCGGCCCAGTTCGCCACGTTGCGGCCCTGGCCCTGCCCACCATGGCCACCCTGGCCGCCCTGGCCGCCGCCGCAGTCGTGGTGCACGAGCTCGACGAGCTGGCGCACCAGCTTCGCGACCCAGTGCACGCCGTCGTACTGCGCGTGCAGCGTCATCATCACCTCGATGAGGGTCTCGCTGGAGGGGCCCCCGCCGGCGGCGGCGGTGGCGGATTGGTGCGCGGGGGAGGAGAGGTGATTGTTGAGGACGTGCAGGGCGAGGGGGAAGGCGACGTAGGCGGCTCTGTTGTTGAGGCGGAGGTTCGAGTCAGCGAAAGGCTCGTGGGCATGTGTGTGCATGTCGCTGGGTTAAGGGGGGGGGGGTGGACTTACGCGCTGATTGGGAGCCATCGCGTGAGATGCCGTTGGTTCAGGCCGCGGATGTTCTCTGTGATGTTCGAGCATGCATTCTGGATGGCATCTCGTGTCTCTCTGAGTTTGTGAGTGTCCATTGGCGAGTTGTCGGACACCGGTGTAAGGTAATGCTGAAGCTCGTGGTTATAGAGTGCCATTCTAGCTGAGCTGTGAGAGGATCGTCCGTTAGTGACCAGCCTGAGATTCATCCCAACCTCCAGGGCGGAGCATGTGAGAACGTACTGGTAGTAGGTGAACATCAAGTGCGTGTAAAGTATGACCGAGTCGTGCTTGTTCCAGTTGATCTCGCCCCCTTCGTCCGCCGCCGTGGCGGACGTCGTGACCGCAGCCGTGTACCAGTGCACCAGCGCCTTCTTGTTGGCGCGGATCTTGGCCTCCTCATGCGGCGACATCGCAGCGCCGGCCTGCCGCCTGCGCGCGCCCAGCGCGCCGTCGAGCGGGAACACGAGCAGCAGCACGTCCGTCAGGATCACGCACAGGTCCAGCACGTGCGCCAGCACGCGGACCAGCTCGCGCTTCGCGTCGGCGTTGTACACGGCCGAGCGGTGCACCTCGTCGTCGAGGTCCATCAGCCCCAGCGGCGCGTACTTGCCAAAGTCGAAGTGCGCGCGCGTGATCTGGATGCCGCGGCGCAGGCCCAGCGGCAGGATGCGGTCGCGGATCACGCAGCACCACCACAGCCGCTTGAGCAGGTTCTTCTGCTTGGCGTCGGCGCGCTCGTCCGGGGATGAGCCGTGTTTCGAGGAGGAGGACGACGACGCTGGGAGAGTGGCGTAGTAGGGCGCTTCGGCGTTTTTGGCGCTCTCGATGGCGACGCTGAGCCAGACGGTGTTGGAGCGCAGCTGGGTGAGCATTGGCGGTGTCCAGTATGAGAGGAGGAGGGCGGCTTGGGCGATGGCGACTGAGGAGGACTCAGCGCCGAAGTCGTAGAGAAGCTAAGAATGGTGAGACTCTTGCGGTAAAATGAATGAAATAAAAATGCATTGTTTTCGTTGGATCATTACCTTAGCTCTTCTATAGAAAGTCGCCCGCAGGCCTCGTGTGTTCTTATAGCCGACTGACCGGGTGCTTTCCGGTGACCAGTTCACGAACTTCCGGCCGTAGACGAAATCAGCAAACAGACAGGAGACATATGTTTCTGGGTCGGGGAAGACCACACTCACGTTGCACGACACGAACATCACAGCCTGAAGCACAAGCAGAGATATGGTCGACGGTGCGGCGGACGGCGAGCTGTGATACATGTCCCAAAAGTCGCCCTCGTTCAAGATCGGCAGCAGCGGATGCACGTGGAGGAAGTACTGCCGGACGATCTGGTCCATGATATTGCGCGTTGGCAGATGGAAGCAGCCCTCGGCCTCCAAGAACTCCGCGTCGTGTGGCGAGCAGCTGGCCAGGTTGTCCAGGGTTATGAATGGGTAGTAAGTGTAGAAAACACTGTTTTTGTGTGTTGTCCGTCGTGGATGTGTGCAAGGCGCTTCGACACGGGCGGTGTCGGCCAGTTTTGCATCGTGGTCTCGAACGCATTCTGCGAGCCAGTCGTCCTGGGGCATAAAGGCTATTGGGCATCGTCAGTCAAGTTGTATCGTATTACTGAGCGGATGCTCTCTGCTCTCTCCCAAGTCAAGTCGCATGGGTCTTAGGTACCTGGTTGGTGTGAGAAATTCAGAGCATCATAGTTGAGGCTGCTCAGCTGTTCTGCTGGCGGATCCGCGTTCTGGAAGAACATCAAGTCCATCACCTGGTCCTTGATCGTCCCAGCCTCAAACGTCGCATCGTGGACTACCGCTTGTTGGCCATGATCGAGGAGCTCCAAGCTAGCATCAAACTCGGTGGGATTGCTCTGTTCAGGGTGGTGATGATGCTCTGGCACGTATTCCTCGTTGCCATCGGGACTGGCTGAGCTCTGCTGCTCCTCGCGTGGAGCCGACTTGTTCCGAGCACTTGCCTTTGGTCTGGAAGGAGTTATTTTAGCTTCACTTCTGACCTGACCCTCAGGAGTGACAGATGCCCCATATACTTACTTTCTGTCTTTCACAAGACAATCAATCCCATCCAGGGAGCAGTTCATGCAGGGCGGTCCACTCCTGGCAACATCACATCGCACCTTTCTCGACCTGCAAGAAAGACAAGCTCTTACAGCTCGTCGTCTCTTCTTCAAGATCGGACCGGTGCCGGTTCCAGCTTGATTTGTCGTCTCCATTTTCTCAGGCATGCTCCAGAGTCAAATCAGGAAGCTGCTTGTGTGTTTGACTGTCAGATGGGTCTAGAATATTATATGCCAGACCTGGAGGTTACATGGTGTCCTCGTCAGAAGCAGGAGAGCGTCCTTCTTAGGGGTTCAGAGCATGATCAAAAGTGGTGGCAAGCTCACATGACGTTTTCCTTTTCGAAATCGGCTACTTGAAACCTTTACCAATACCTCCCCAAAGCAGTAACAAATTCGTTGGCGTTGCGGTATCGGGCGAAACTAAGGACCCGTAGCGTGTCCACCCAGCCGTTTTGGCCCCTCTTCCCCACGGGGTATAACACGCCAAAAATCTGGGGAATCCTTGGTATGGATCCATGGCGGACCCGCTATAAATTGTGCATCCTGTAGCCCAAGACGGGCTTGGACGGGGCTAACCACCGCATCACCGGGACAGCTCCTTTCCTGCCGCTAGCCTTGCTCTGTGCATCTTCAAGTGTGGTGGGAGACGCCAATGGTATTGGACGTATTTTAAACTATAAACCCTCCGAAGTACATGCTGCATATTCGCTTGTTCAACGGCTCGAGCACATCCCGTAGCAAACTACACGGAGCAGATGGGGCCCAGACACCTGTCACCGGAAAGCCACCCTTAGCGGCTGCATGGATGCATGCGATGCCGAAGAATGGCCTCTGGTCCAGCCTTGGAGTTCATGCCCGGGTGCAAACTCCCCGAACACACAGCGTCCATGATGTCGCTTCAGCACCAATCATGCAGCCTTTCCAACGGTTTCCAAGGGAGGGCGAATCTGGGAACCGCACAACCCATACCCGTGAACAGGCCTGCAGACGACTGCCCCGAGATGACCACAGTGTTTAGATGTGAGTTGCCAAGCTGTGATCTCAGGGTCCATGTGACTGAATACGCGGTTATTCCAGAGCCTCTGAGCTTGGCCACTTGGAAAAGAAGGAATCAGGGAAACGATCCGCCCGAGACTTCCGCGCCTCCCCCCCTCCACCCCCTTTTCTCCCGGTACCCTTCCGCTCCCTGTAGGTACTCTTCCGCCCACCCGTAAGTGCCACTACCGGAAGGCGATCGGCATGGGACTCTCAAGGTCCTCTGCCCATAGACCTGACCACTAAACTTCGTCAGGAAATCAATCTAGGCGGGCCAAAGGCGGGCCACATTCTCCGCTTCCACCGCGGGCACCCCAATTCCCAATTCCCGCCGGAGCGGTCGCGTCTTCCACCACTCGCTCGCCTCTGCCTTTTCTTGGAACAGTGCTTTTGTGATGCAGCCGGGTTGGCGATAACAAATCACCGGGAGACGACACGACTTGTAGGTATGCAAGGTTGCAACCTGCTCTCGTTTGACCAGCTCAGGGGCACATCCATAACCAGCATACAGTCAGTAATCCGCTTGTCGTCGCCGACGACTGGGCCCGGGGGGAATGTTTGCCAGAGCGGGCTGCAGCTCGAGCGGCCTTTTGAGCGAAGTGAATTGGAGCAAGTCCTGAGGTTAAGTGTGGTTCAGGTATGTTTGGCATGGCTAATGAGTGAGGAGCATGGATCGAAACCCCACTCAAGCTTGAGCCTTGAGGTTTTTCATCGTGGACTGGGCCATGAAAACGGAGGGCCGACGTCAGATCCAAGTGATCCCAGACGGAAGGTGGTCACTGCAGAATTATGTTCTTAGAGTTTCTTTTCCCCCATTGTGCCGGCGCCGCATTTGGCCGGGATACACCGTTCGGGCCCCGGGGTCGTCGGCCCCGGCTTCTTCGGTTCCCGGAGACCCACTCTCTTTCCCAACCATAAAGTATCTTATAATTAGGGATTACCTTTACGTACCCAAGTCCACTGCAGTCAACACTCGGAACTAGCACAATCGTTTCCCGGACAAATCAAAACCAAACCGGACCGGCACTATGGATCTCAGACGGTAGACCGGGCTGCACTTGCTTCCTAACCCCCCCCCCCTTCCACCGTGTCCGGTCCGGTCCAGTCCAGTCCACTGCTGCACTTTCGGGTATCCGGTAAGGCGCACATCTCCCAGCGTCGGCGCAACAATGGGGCAATCTTTTCCTCCTCTCGAAACGTCGCAAACTACCCCTCGTCCCTTCTTCTGGGCGCGACATCTCGGCGTGGGTTTGCGCGCGGGGCATCAGGAAAAAAAAAAAAAAAAAAAAAAAAAAAAAAAAAAACAAAAGGGCCTCACAAAGACGGAGAGGGAGGGGGGGGGGGGAGCGGAGG